>APFE030618543.1:186251-246584 GCA_000404065.3 Pinus taeda
CAAAATTTTCCAGGGCGCTGCCCTGGACCCCATAAAGTGGGGTTACGGGTACCCCTCAAACCCCCTATTAACTATGTGGAAAGAATATAACACAACCCAACAGATTCATTGAATTTATTTTAAGTTGATCTTGCTTAATAGTTTGCCTTTCACGTTCACCACGTGATGTATATATAATTCCTAAAATGCAGTCTAAGATGATAAACAAACATTTTATCTTCTTCCAGCAATGAAAATCCTAGCTACTATAGGGAAGAAAGTCAAGAATCTTTTCTTTACAGAGCATAGAGCACACGCTAAATGCATAGTCCTAAATCAAGCCAAGCAATCAAAATGTAAATGCACATGCATGTATTTGTTTTTAGCTCTCTTAATGTGTGAATGACGTTAAGAAAGCTATGTGCAAAACTGAATTACTTTTAAAGTGACAGTACTCAACAAAATTATTTTCCAAAACGAACTGAAAGCAAGAGAGACACTTTGCGATTTTGAAATGGAAATTGATTTTCGACACTTTAAAACTAATAATTCAAATCCTATGCAACAGTAACTGTATAATCGACTATCCTGAACAACGGAATTGTTTTCTAAAACTGAAAAAGACAGTTATGACACTTTCAAATCTAGAGACAATAGTTCGACTATGCTACTTTTTGCAAAAGAGAACTAAAAGCGACGCACAATACATAAAAACATTTATAGTTCTTTGCACTAAGGAGGCGGAATAATGCAAGAGAAGGGGGTTTTCACAGAAGAACACTGACTACAGACAACAAAACTCTTGAATAAGACTGAAAATAGTGAGAAAAATCCACAGTCGGTGGGTAAATTTAGCTCTCCATGACCATCGCACCTGTTACACAGTGAACTCAGTATGCAGCGCACCTACTGCACTCGGGAAGTGCGATTCATATAGACTGCCTTGAAGGTAGGGTGTGATGGTAGCAGTGCGAGACTTTGAACGAGATTTCACTCACAGTTTGCAATCTAGTTCAGGTGTTTAGGCTGAATAAGTAAAGATCAATGTATGTAAAACACAGGGGTGATCTAAGAGGTTACTAGTGCCACCACTTAGGGCAATTAGATTGCTTGTAGATCTATTGTTTAATTCATAAAAAAAACATAGAGATGGACTGAAGCAACATTGATCTACTTTGCATTTGTATGACAAATGTAGTTCGAAGGCTAGCTGGCTTGACTTCAGGCTCCGTCTGTAAGTTTATAAAAGAAACAAGGATAGATAGGCTAACAAGTAATCTAGTCACCCCCTAATGGAGTCGCCCTTTTGTTATCCAAGAATAGTGTCCACTTGGATGCTACTATTCCCACTAAGATGGGTGGCTATCTTAGAAAGAAACAATCAAATTCTATTGTTGTTTCCTTTTATGAAAATAGACGAGAGGAGGAACAAGAAGACCAACCTGAGTCTTGCGCTTAATTTCCTCTCCATCTTGATAGAGCTTCGCCGCTTCTTCTTTGTCTGCCCAGCTTCAAAAGAACTTATGGAATCAAAGCAACATACTACTATGCAAGAAACGAGGATCTAAATTCATAAATAATACAGTATCAGATGTGTATTAACCATATACATGCATATATAAACAAGTACACAAGAATATGGAAGGAAACAAGAATAGCTTTATTCAGATGAAAAGTAGCAAGAAGATTACAACCATGTACTCTGACCCAGCATCATCCTCCAGCTAACAAGCCCTTCTTCACCTCAAGAAAGCTAGATCACCCAACACTGTGAATGTACACCAGAATACCAACAGCACTTCTCTATAAGATATAAAATTCTAGCCTCTGGATCTCTGTGATGAGGGATCCATATAGAGATGATTACAGAGAGGTGAGTTATCTTCGGGGATATTGATTAGTGTCTTCTCTCTGATAGTTCCTACTTCCACTTGGAGAATGATGATCTCTTACTCATCTCTGGTCGAAAATGGAGTGGCAAGTGTCAGAGGGGAAGCTTTTGGAAGGTTCCATGATCTTCCACATCGCATTTTGTTCCCTGCCATTTGTCCATTCCCGACCATCGCACCATACAGAGGAGCAAATCAGTATGCATTGCACCTTGTACATTGGGAAGGTGATATGCATCGCATCCCCTGCACTGGGCTTTCAGTATGCTCCAGTTTTGACCATTTATGAGCAGTTTTCAGTGGAGAACTTTTGGGAGATGATGTAATCAGCTGACCTTGTTCGTTTAGGCAGTGAAGCAACACTTTTAGGGACTTAGGAGCCCTCAGTTTATGGACATTTATGATTGGGGTTGAAGTGCCCAAAAATGTCTATAACAGGTAGCCTGCATGCTCTACGCAATTCTTCAGAGCAGTGTTGGCTGCCACGATACACTGCACAATTTTGGAGAGCATGGTTGGTTTCGCTCTGGTTCTACGCAATTCTAGAAGTCAAAACAAGAACTAGTTGAAAGCCAAGTCACGGGAGGTCAGCTTGTGGGTGAAAGGAAGACAAGTTAGCAAGCACAAGCTGATAAGCCAAATAAACTCAACTGAAAGCATGAGTACCTGGGCAATGAAAAACATGCTACAAAGAATGGTTGGTAGGGATGCTCCAAAACGAAGTTAAGGTAAAATTTTGAATGATGGTTGTAGCTACTACAACACATACAAAAAATGGATAGAAAGAAAGGACTCACTATTTTTGTCAACTTTCCTGCAAATGTTTTTCGATATTGTCTAGGAATGGTGCATGGGCAAAAATTGACAAGGAATTTTTTTAGTTATCATCGAGATGTCAATTCTCTTTTTTCTTCTTCTCTTTTCCT
Organism: Pinus taeda; assembly: GCA_000404065.3. Classification (NCBI taxonomy): domain Eukaryota; kingdom Viridiplantae; phylum Streptophyta; class Pinopsida; order Pinales; family Pinaceae; genus Pinus; species Pinus taeda. The sequence continues at coordinate 189,046 of APFE030618543.1, forward strand.
CTTCATTTTATGTCTATGATAAACCATATTTTATTTTACTTTGTTTTGTTTTCCATTCGTTGGTTGTTTTCATCTTCAAATTCTAAGCATTAAATTTTGTTCGAAAGATTAATAAATTAAATGCTTATAAAGATACTAGTTGTTCACTCATAATACTTGTAATATTTGGATTAGGAAGAGAATGCTATGAAATTATTTTGTTTTTGATTTTTCTTTGGATTCACCTATTTTCTTTGCTAATAAATGATAATAATTTCATTCAAATACTACAAACGAAGTGGCACCTTGCTCTACTTAAAATGTACCATACAGAAAGAATACAATTCGTTTTGATTTGAGGTGCTTTCTAATATTTTCATTTTGTTCACTACAACTATTTATGCAAATGCACAGAGTGCCTACCTCTCTTTATTTGAATTTTGTTAGCTGCGTAAGAAACAACTCATTCTTAGTCATCCCCTTCGATATATATATATATAATATTCATATATATTGATATATATATATATATTAATTACTAGCCACATGCTTTTTTATACATTCCCATATATTGGACATTCTCTAGACCATCGACATAATTGTTCTTGAGATGATCAAAATGATGCCTCTGTTATGGGAATAACAAAGAACGTTTCTTTGCAGACTCCAACTTGATAAGGAATGAAAAGCCTTGAGCAGAGATGCTCTTCTCAATATTATCAAACTGTTAAATAAAATTACAAAGGAGACAATAGTAATAAATGATTGCAGTGAGACCGAATTAGAACTCAGTCGAACTAGACGGAACTCTAAATGGTGGTGACCCTTAAATGGATAGTCATGACACCTAGAAGGTGGTTGGAATTATTTTCAGCAACACTCCCCTTAATTACAACCACAAAAATTTAAACTAGGATTCCTATTGGTCTAAGTCTGAGCTAGGCTTACAATTTAAAAAAATTTCACATGAGGTGAATTTTCATTTCTTTCTCTTTTATTCCAAATCCTATATCCTCTAAATTGTTTTAGTTTTTTATTTTTGTTGTAGGCTTCAAAATTTCAAATTCTTCATTTCCCACTACAGCGCTTCCATTATTCGACATTGTCCAAACATATCCTCAATTTATTAAAAAACCGGGTTGTATGTGTCCTGTTGCAACATGTCATTTTCTGCTGTGTGTTTTTCATCATCAATATCATGTTGCAACATATAGTAAAAAATTATCTCTTCATAACTCCACTTCATGAAACTACCAGTGATGTTTTCATCATGCAAGTTGTCTTCAACATTCATTGTTGCAACTTCTATACAAAATTCATCAAAACATGGTGTTGCAAGTGATGCTTCCAAGGACTTTAATTCTTCTTAAAAAAAAAAAATCTTCACAACCGTTCTATTTTCTTGGACACTTGAAATCAATTGTAGGTTCAAAAACATCTATAGAATCACATCCATCCTATTCTCTTTGCTTTGTAATGAGAGCTTTCTACTCTTGTGCTTTCTTCTCTATCTTTGTCTCTCTCACTTTCACTTATTTACTACCCTGTGTTGTTGCGAACATGTTGTCTTCCACTTGGTATTCAATCTCAAGCGGGTTTCTCTCGCCGAATAGCATTATGTCGATATGATGTTTTTGTTGGATCATTTGCAACCATTCAACTTTGGCTAACCGTTCTTGATCAAATTTAACATCAAAAAATTTCATTGTTACATTTATCATAACATTGACTATTTCAATGAGAACTGCATTGTCATCAACGAGCACTATTTTTGGATTCACCAAATCGTCATCCACTTGTGGATGTGCACAGTGGGATTCAGGAGCATGTATGTACTCTCTCTCTACTTCTCCTACAAATTCGTCACAACAATCATCCACTTATGGCTGAGCACAGTGAGATTCACATACCTCTTCATCTTCAACTTGATTACTCCTCACATAAAAATATCTTCTTTTGTAAAGCCTATCACTACTTTAACATAAGCAAGGATGAAAGCACCTTGATTTAAAAGTTACATAACTATTTTTAAAACAATATTGGATATATGAAGACGAAAGGCCTTATTTAAAAAAATATATTGAACCACTATTTAAAATAATTTGTTAGAAAAAAAACCTGGCCTTGGGAATTTCCAAATGAAGGCTTGACTTTTCGTGCTTCAACTTTCTCCGTGCCATAAAATCGCTCGTGCTCCGAATGAACGTCTTTCTCCGAGTGAAATTTTCCTTCCGTATGAACGGAAATCGAACCTCAAGCGTGCCTCGAGACTCTGATCATTTTTCGTGCATCGACCGTGAATACAATGTTTTGTTGTTGACTAGGCATGGACGGCTGCGATTCATCTAACAAAATTTCACTCTGTGAACGTTGTCGTTTTCATCACATCATCTCTCTAGGGAGGGGTGCGGTGGTCACATTTTTTTACGGTAAGTCATAACGCCCTTGCTAACACGGCTAATGTGCGTTAGTTAGCATATCCCAAAACAAAATCCCATGATGCCAAACTTTAAATGCCAAACTTCGTTTATGCTCCAGTTTACGTAGCTCGAATACAAACAGCAGTGCCTTTCACATCGACCGAATTGACGTGGTCAAGACTTGATGCAAATTGCACTCGCTGTTTTTTGGGTGCGGTCAGCTTGATGCCACTTAGATTATGTCCATTGCTGATTGTCCCAATATTTCGCAATCAGATGGACATGGGAGCAGTGAAATATTTGATTCGGATTCTGAAAATTAGCAATCCAAGGATAGCAACCAAAAAACAAGGATGTCCGAATATTTCGTAATCAGATGGACATGGGAGCAGTGAAATATTTGATTGGGATTCTGAAAATCAGCAGTCAACACAAGGATAGCAACCAAAAAACAAGGATGTCTGTTTGATGCAACCATTTTTTTTGTTATTCTTTCAAACAGTCTTAGTCATCTTAATTTCCCAGATCATGATAAGGATGGAAAAACCGGGAGCAGAGATGTTTTTTTCAATATTATCAAATATGAGATGATAGTAGTAAATGATGGATGGTAGCTAAGTTAGAACTGAACCAAATTGGACTTCACTGGATGAATAATTATGACACCAACAAGTGGTTTGAATTAGATTCTATAACACAAATATAAGTGCTTGCAATAATGTAAATGTTTGAATTTTTTAAAAATTGCATTGCTATTAATTTTTAATTTTTAATATCTTGTGTTTTTGGAAAATCTTCTAAAATTATAAAATCTTTCCATCCATACACACGATGGTAATGGTGAATAATCTTCTTAAATTATAAAATCTTTCCATCCATATAGACGATGGTAATGGTGAAAAATCTTCTAAAATTATAATATCTTTCCATCCATACAAACGATGGTAATAGTAAAAGTAGCTCAGAACAATAAGCAATACGGTTCAAATCATCTAGTTACCCATTTTTCATTTTTCCTTTATATTAAACTTGAAATATTATACATACATTCTTCACACACTGTGCCCCAATATTATTCATGCAAAGGATCGGTATAATACAATTTGTCCCTGTACTCCCCTCTCCTATCCTCTCGTATCAGTAGAATGATGGAAATTGTTTCTGTTATTCGCTATTAGATTAGAAATAATTTTGTAATAATTCTGATCTTCATTAGACACATTTCTTTTGCCAATAGTGGGTGGTTATCCATTGTTATTATACCTTGAGCTGCTATCCTGAAATGGTGCATACAGGACTCAAGTTTTCCATAGTTTACTCGTTACTCATTTTGCAAGTTTAATGCTTTAAATATTAGAATCACACAAAATGGTTTGAATCAAGTTTAAATTTCATCTTAAACACATTTGTGCATCCATAGTTAATAGATGATAGAATTGGAAAATGATAGTGAGATTAATATCTCAACATCCCCTCCTAATCTCAATTGTTATATGTAGTGACACTTACAATGCCTAGTTGTTCTCCTTGAATTCAAATACATTATTGCCCAATGGCTTTGTGTAAATATATGATAGTTGATCTTTGAAACCACAAAAACCAAGTAATATGTCCCCATCATTGACAAGCTCACGGATGAAATGAAAACGAGTGTCATTGTGTTGCTGTTTTTATGGAAAACATGAGTTTTTGATAAAGAAATAGCTAAATTGTTATCACAGTAGATCGGTTTTGGATCCTTCTGAATATTAGAAATATCTTTTAATAATCTTCTCAACCACACAGCTTGACAAGCTGCTAAATTTGTTGCTACATATTTTGCCTCTACAAAAGATATTGAAACAACTCATTGTTTCTTGGATGCCCATGAAATCAGATTGGTACTGATGAGTGCCAGTACTGCAGCAAGGATGTTGTAACTCCTGGGCTACCAACTTTACTTATCAACCCACGGTTCGTACAAACTTGGAGGTGATAGTGCTATATCCACAAGTAGAAGTGAAGGTACAGTCTGTTGTCACTTGTGTATCTAGTGAGAGACCTCAGGGGTTCCAAGCCAGACTTCTATAGAGTCAGAAGAAGCTTGATTCTTTGATGGAAGAAGAACAAATCTATTATAAGAGAACTACTCTACTACATTAATGAAGAAAACAACATGTGATGCTAAATCACACCATATCCTAATTAACCATTTAAACAACTATGCTAAACGGAATTGCTAAATCAACACTAACAAAATGCTGCTATTTAAGTTACAGAAGTAAACAGAATCAAACCAAACTAATGAGTAAGCAAGGAAACTAAACTAAATCTATTTTCACTTTCTTGGTTTTTTGATGATCAGATAGTGTTAGAGTCTGATTGAATAACCAAATCGAAGCTCAGAAGTGACAGCATTTAAATTATATGCAGAACAAAGTTCGAGAAGGAGTCAAGCGGAAAAGAAATCGAAGATCGAAATCAGTGAAGGGAGGATGTAATGAAGCAGCAGTGCATAGGAACCATTGGATCGATCAGTGAACAATCAAAATGGAAGATGGGCGATGAAGATCTTATCGCAGGAGATTACGTGAATAGATGGATGAACAGGATTAACAGAAGATGACTGACAAAGATCTTATCACAGGGGATTAAGTGAATAAAGGGACGAACGGGATTCACGAAAGATGAACGATGAATATCTTATCATGGGATATTAATTCAATAGATGGTTGAACAAGATTAATGGAAGATGAGCGGGTTTTGTAGGTGGTAAGAAGTTTCTCGCGCACCCTCAAAGCTGTAAGTGGAATTCCTAAATTTCACGTGATTAGCCTCAGTGAATGACATGTAGCACGGGAAAACCATTTTTCCCATGTTCTCTCGGTCGGATATTGTTCATGCAAGAATCCACGCGAGCTATGTGATAGCCGCTAGAGCAGGCGGGATTGATCAATGGTGGAGATCGACCAGGCTAGTTGGGAAGCAGGTGACGATAGTTGTTGAACCAAGCGAGGCAGATCGATGGTGGAGATTATCACATCAAGTCAGGAGGCAACAAAGGGGTAAAAAAAGTGCGGAATCATGGAACAGTCTTCGTAGGTGGTAAGTAGCTTCTCATGTGCCCTCAAAGCTGTAAGCTGTATTTCTAAATTTCACGTGATTAGCCTAAGTGAGTGACACGTAGCACGGGAAAACCAATTTTCTCACATGCTCTTGGGTAGATATCGGTTGTGAAATAATTCGCGCGAGATTTTGTGATATCCCTTAGATCATGCGGGATTTATCAATGGTGGAGATCGGCTAAGCTAGTTCGCAATCGGGTGACGTGATAGCCATTGGATCAAAAGCACGATAGATCAACGGTGGAGATTTGGAGCACATAAAGTAGGTGGAAGAATTCACGTTAGCCGTTGGATCAAGCTAAACAGATCGATGGTGGAGATCTGCAGTGCATAAAGTCAAGCGTTGAAATGAATCGAATGGTGATTGGTCAGGTTTGTTGTGGATCGGATGGTAAGGAAATCTATGAGTAAAATTTGATCAAGATGTGTTTTATTAGCTTCCGCTTAAGCATTTCATGCTGAAGGAAATGAGAATATGAGCGAGATCTATTACAAAAAGAGAGTGATTGAAGACGATAACGATGAAATGAACCAAGTACTGAATCAAGAAAACAAACTTCAAAGCTCATGCGATAACTAGAAATTTGAAACACAATCAATCTACTCTACACCGCTGTACTGGAAATGTGGCTATTTAAGCAAATGAACAAGTAAAACATGAATCTATGCTAGCATACATGTACAATAAAGAAGAGCCTTAGCTGCTAGGGTTCGGCCCTAACCCAAGAGCTTCAGCCCTCTGAGTTAGCTCAGTGTTGGCTCAAAACAAAACTCATTCTTATTAGCAAAACAATGGATTACATCAAAATTTGTCACAAGTCTTGCAGCTCGAAAATAAGGTAGAGTTTTACAATAAAAAATTTGAATCCTACTGAGGTCCCAGGACTCTCTACTTATACATATGAAGTCTCCAACTACTTCCTTAAAATTAGGGAGGCTTGGCTCCCAAACTCGAGATAAACTGGTGCTTTGACTTGCACTTGCTTGGCTGCCTTCTAGTCCTCATGATTTGGCTGTTTGCACTCCAAGACGATGGAGGAATATTCGAATGGAGGGTAGTAAATTAGGAATATTTACCTCCTATAAATCCTCTCCCTTGTCCCATTCGAGTTTTGACCAATACTTTTACCAAAATTCCTTGCTTTTATCCTTCAATCTTGCATTAAATGCACATTAGACAACAAAGCAACATATCCAACTCTAACTCATCGCATAAACAAAATTTAATCAAAAGTATTCAAAAAGTTGCGAGCATAGTTGGTTTGACTATGTTAGCAGGGAAATTAAATAATTACCCAACGATCAGGCTCATCATCAACCCCTACTAAAAGTGTTGCTCATCCTCTAAGCAACTTAGTTAATGTCCATGTACTTCATGGCTCTGGTAGCCTCTTCGACATCCCATGCCTCTGTTGTGGTCTCTTCTTCTTGTTCATAAAAGTGTGCTTTCCTTTTCAGTTCTTCTGACTACCTCTTTTCCTCTTCATCTTTTCTCCCTTATAGCATCCCTAAGAGTAGTGGTGGATTGAGTTTTAGGCCTATCCAATTAACCTTCAACCTTTGCATCAATTTCTTATACGTAGGTGTCTTGTTGAGTGCCTCTCTCAACCTTTAAGGGGAGTGATATCTCTGATCTTCAAGTTGTGTAGCAGTACGTTCCATCTCCTTAAGTAGGTGTTGGGCATGGAATCACCCCTAAGGCATGTTTTGGGGTTTAAAGCCCAAGTTTTGACCAAATCCATTGTAAAGACTCCACGATTTGTGGATGTGGAGCGCGAAGTCATAATAGAGTCATAGGGTTGTTCATTCTTGTTTTTGTAAATGTAATGTCGGCTTGAAAGATCCACCCATGGTCCATGGACAAGGAGATTGTATAAACAGAGCGAGGCTCTAAGTGTATAAGATAGCATAATAAGGGAATAAATAAGAAGCATGATGAGTCTAAGAGGTTGAAGTGGAAGTGTAAAGTGTAACTTGGGTCGTAGAGTAGGAGAAGGCTCTACAACTGTGTGTGTAGAAGCCTAGTAGTCTGTAGCTGAATGCGCGAACCCCTGCAATTGAGTGCGCAAGGCAGGTCGAGTCTGTTACCGTGGGAAGAATTAATAAATAGAAGTTTACCATATTTCTATGTATCATTTCCTGCTTTATGTATTATTGGGCATAATTTGCAAGTATATTGTTTATCTACTGCGTGAACTTATATGTATGTGTTGTATAAATAAATATAACACATGGCTTCTATTTACACAAAGATAACTAAATGGTGTAGGAAGATAGGTAATACCTCAGGTGCGACGTAGGGAAATAGTGCAGAGTGCTACTCCAGCAGTGTGGAAGCCCCACAACCCTTGGTTAGGGCTGCGTAAAGGCAAGTCTATCAGGGCACAAAGGCCAGGGAATTGCGCGAAGCAACCTGCATCTAGGGATGAGTAGTTGGATAGAATCAACCCCTCAGACATCTCAAGGGTGCGGAAACCTATTTCCAGCACCCCCCCCATACTACCATGGGTGAGACATTAGTTGGCACTCGGCGGATTGTTTTCAAGAGGGCTAGTAGTACAGGGATTTTTTGGCTTTTTGGGGCCTAACCCATGTTCGAAGTTGAGTATGAGAGGTTGAAGTCAAAGTGTGAAGTGTGTCTTGGGTCATAGAGTAGGAGAAGGCTCTGCAGCTGTGTGTGCAGAAGCCTAGTAGTCCGCAGCTAAGTGCGCGGACCCCTGTATCTAAGTGCACAGGGCAGGTCGAGTCTGTAACTGTTGGAAGAATTAATAAAGAGAAGTTTACCATATTTTTGTATCATTTCTTGCTTTATGTATTATTTGGTATAATTTGCAACTTTATTGTTTATCTGCTGCGCGAATTTATATGTATGTGTTGTATAAATAAATATAACACAAGGCTTCTATTTACGCAAAGATAACTAACTGGTGTAGGAAGATAGGTAAGATCTCAGGTGTGACTTAGGGAGATAGTGCAGAGCACTACTCCAGTAGCATGGAATCCCCACAACCCCTGGTTAGGACTACGTGAAGGCAAGTATATCAGGGCACGAAGGCCAGGGAAGTGCGCGAAGCAGCTTGCATGTAGGGACAAGAAGTTGGACTAAATTAACCCCTCATACATCTCAACGGTGCAGAAACCTGGTTCCAACACCCCCCATACTACTTCGGGTGAGACCTTAGTCTGTGCTCTGCGGATTGTTGCCGAAAGGGCTAGTAGTATAGGGATTTGTTTGGTTAATTAACTCGGAACCTGGGTCAGGCCCCAACAAGCCAACAAATGGTTCCGTTGATGGGACCAAGATCTACATAGAGATGTTTGATGTCGTATCTCTGGAATCCAACTAATAAAGGAATTGAGGATTGGTTGGATAGGAAGATTCATGAATTCATGACACAAAAGAACAGGAATCCGTGACTATCAAAAGAAGAGTGGTTAGACTGCTACTTATACACAGAGATCCATGAAATTTTCTTCGCATCTTTCCCTATTGAGCTATATGAGTGGATCACGAAGCTAGTAGATAGCCAAGGAAGGTGTAAGCCCTACAGACCTATTGTGTGGACTCCAGAATTGGTGCACAGATTGGAAGCTTCGGATGATAAGATCGTGCACGCTGTTGATCACTAACTCAATTGAATTATAGGAGGATTCATCACAGAGTTCACAGTAGATACTTCAGTCAGCTATAGTGAAGCAGAGTGACTCTTCCTCAAAGGACTGTGAGGTAAGTACGTTAAGTCTTTGAACACTTGGATTAAAATGATACTGTGTGAAAAGCGGTTTATGCGAATAAATTGATGTTCGAGGCTACATGAAGTGGGAAAATATAGAGAAACGAAGGTAGTGCAGAACTAGAAACTAGCCCCTTGATTTCACCTCCGAGAGGGGATGGGGAAGAGCTCGTAAAGGTTTCACCAAGAAGTGTGATCAATTTGATAAGGCAGAGGATTCCACACATACCACCCCCACCGACACCACCGTGACTTTCACCATCTTCGCCCCCATCTTCACCCATACCACCTCCACCACCACCGCGAGTCAACATGGCAAGTGCGATAAAGCTCCCAGTGTTCAAGGGAGCAGGAAATGAAGATCCAGACCAATTTTGGTTCGTAATAAAAGTTGTATGTGAAGTGTAGGGAGTCACGAATCACAATATAAAGAAAGCAATGTTGGTCAGTGATTTGCAGGATCGTGTGTTGACCTGGTACATTAAGCATTCCAATGACAATCTGAAAGCAAGGATCGTGGATATTCAAACTACGTTGAACAAAGAATTTAGCAGGCTGAAGTTAGAGGTGCAGTCGATCATTGGGTTCAAGGAAATCACAATGGTACCAGGCAAGACCCCTTGGGATTTGGATCAGAGACTAAAGTGCACAATTCGTGAAGATAACATGACGTTGACGGATGGACAACATCGTGAATAGTTTGTAGCATCGTTAACATCGCATTTAAGGAATGCACTGTCCCATTAGAGGCCAACAATTCAGGCCAAGGCCTTGGAGATCATGATGAGAGCGCACGAGACCCTGATACAAGATCACAACCTAGGAGTTCAGCAGATTCACGCTCAGTTGAAAAACTTGTGCCTTGAGATGCAAAGTCTAAAACAAGACAAGACAGCTTGCTCAGAAGTGCGTAACAAGGTATGGTGCATAAAGTGCAAGGGTTAGGGACATGACAAGGATCACTGCCTGTTGTTCATGAATTACCTTGCGGGAGGAGGACCAATGCCATTGAGACCGGAGGTACAAGTAGGACCAAGCATGCCACCTGCATTATGCTACATGATTTGTCAGATAGGAGGAAACCATGCTATAGATAACTGCCATTTATTATAGAAGTACATGCAGAATTCACAGCAGTTGTTCTGTCATTTTTGTAGATCGGTGGGACATTATGAGCACACTTGTAGAAGTTATGAGTTGATGATGGATCAGACTCCTACCTATAGAGTTCAGGCTGAAACACGACCCCTTGACCAGAACACAGGGATGGTGCAAACTGGATTTTAGGGGTGCGGATGAGGCCGAGGTGGAGGAGGACCTAGAAGAGGTTGCTAACAGCTGATATGTTACAATTTCGAAGGGCCAAGACATTATGGCTGTGATTGTACGAATCCGATGTGTCCATGATTCTTGTATCATACATTGTTTGATGATGAGATAGATGATTGTCCCACACTAATAGCAAGGTTTTGTGATAAAAGATCACTCCAACCTCCCCCAACTTAGGACCTTCAAAAGATGAGGTTTGAGCCACAGGAGGAACACCCTAATGTGAATATTGTGCTCCAAAGTGGAATTACGAAAGGGCATGACAAAGGAAAGCAGCGTGAAGAGAGTACCTGGGTTCGCAAGGCTCCAATGAAAGAACCCGAGTTTTATTTGGAGCGCGCTAATGAAACCTTCATGGAAGTCAGGAAGAGCCTTGCTGATGCCTCCACTTCAGGAAGAAAAGATAGACTAGAGTCGGGAATGGACCCATCGATGTTTGCAACGTTCATGAAGTTGTTGCGTGACAGTAAGGCTATAAAGGGGCTACACAGACTCATAAAAACATACACTGGGACTGCACTAGGAGAACCACACGTAATCCAGAAGCTTGAAAAGCACATGACGCAGATGGGAAGGGAAATGACATTAACTCCGCAGATTGGAGAATATGAGATGGACCAAGTGATTCTGGATCTAGGATTAGCCATGAACGTTCTGCCAAAGAAGACATGGGAACACATGGGAAGGCCTACGCTACAATGGCCTCCTATCCAACTACGAATCGAGAACCAACAAAATATCTTGCCTATGGGAAGATTGCAGGGAATCACAGTAGATATCGAAGGATCAAGCGCGCTAGAAAATTTCGAAGTGATAGAGATTGTTGATGACAACAATCCCTACCCCCCGCTATTAGTAATATATTGGGCTACTAACTTCAATGTGGTGATAAATCTAAAGAAGCGCAAAATGATTTTTGAGAAAAAGTCTCTGCACATAGCTGTACCTTTGGACCCCGCAGAGGGATCGCGCTACACAGAGCTAGTGCGCGACTATGACAACGATGAGGATTTGGACTTCATCTACAAGTTAATCGCGCGAGAACAAGACTGGGTGAATACAACCATAGATGGACGAATCTCATGGGAGCATGAAAGCTCCTACACATCGGATTCTAACACAGAGATAGAACGATGGCAAAACCGGTTACACAAGGTAACCACGCTAAATTATAACATGATGATGAGATCACTACGCTATGTATCAACGAAGGTAAGGGATCTGCCTACGCATGATGGGTTAAGTGCGGTGGATGACTTCCAGAACAAATTTGAAAGGGAAGTGTTGGAACAAAAATGTTTCGTATCTTTGAAATGGGTACTGTGTGCTACGCCCATGAGGTGGTGGGGTATGCACCAAGGAAGCTTGGAGGACTGGCGTGAATGCAAAAGGATGATCCGCATAAAGTTTCGAAAGCCTCAGATGTGATTAACAGACAATATTGCCAGATGAAACGGTCTACATGCCCACAAATCCAGGTGGATACAGGCATATGGTACGAAAACCGTGCGGATACACACTGCCTTCGCAGTAGGAGACATGGTTAGAAAGCAGGTACGAGCAAGGCAATGACATGACCGACCCCTCTAGTTGGAACCACAGAGTATGGAAAGACCAAGTGTGTAAAGGGTTATCCATGTAGAAGCTTTTAACGAAGTATGCGAAGTATTGAACAAAGTCCACAATGCGAAGCAGACTGACTGGGAGCTTCACGTACTAGTGGTCCTGTTGGCTTATAGGATCATGTGCAAGAAGCTAATGGTGCAGGCACCTCTGAGGCTAGAGTATGGAGCAAATGTTGTAATTCCTGTAGAGCATAAAATTATTAGTTCACTCATAGCAGCGCCGGCAGATCCAATGGTTCGCGGAACCTTGAAGGAAGGGGTAGCGCAGCTGAAGAAAGCAAAACACTTGGGACTTGATGGAGAAACCTGATAGGGTGACCTTAGGCTCCAAGAGCTTATGAAAAAGAGGGTGTGATTAAGGGAGAAAAGTTCTCGACTGGAAGTGGAATCCAAGATGCCGGAGGACGGGATCAAGAAGCATTTTCTCGATAAAGAACCTAGAATGATAGAGCATGGTGCGGATGATCACATTGACAAATTTGGGGACTATCATCATGAATTGATTGGCCTGATGCCTTGGATTGGACCACATATTACTAAACAGACCAACCATGGTGGCGCACTGTAGATGATAAGATGTGTGACATAGCTAATAATGATACAAAGTGCGTATGTTCCAGGAAAAGTGATAGATGACCAGATGAAACCCTATACAGGTGGCACAACCACTTGACTAACCATAGGGGGCATAGTCTTAGTGCTCCAAGCAGTTGAAAGGAGGCACGGGACTATAAATTACTCTTCCTAGGAGCTACGCGATATTAGAGTAGCGCGTTGGAGCAAAGTAACACAAGGTTCACGACCACACAAGGGGGGCTACGCTACCGTGTGTGTTGGACAGAAACTGACTATTGGAGTCACTATTCATGATGTGATGCTCGACTTGAGACCAAATGGAGTAGGTGGCGGGCAGTTAAGATGTGATTTATGGGCAAGATTTGGGAAAATATTTTGCCAAGGAAGCATTAATGAACCAGATTTGGGGGGAATGGTCGAATTCAAATTCAAAAGATGTTATAAATTACAAAGGGCTGCCCAGCAAACAACACTTGATCATTTACGAATTGAGCTATTGTATACCCTGCGTGTTCTGAGCAGGGCCTTGGTTGACCTGTGGAGAGCATTGATTGAGCCCCCGATTATGCGAGTGATATATTTTTGGATGGACATAATGGCAACATCTGAGGAAGTTATGGAAATTGCAGAGGTGACTACCGAAGAGGCCGCGCAGGCCCTGATTATGGGGGGTGCCCCTAAAGGCATCGGGATTGTGGTGGAAATCCCTAAATCACTGCACACGTTCATTGTCTAGTCAATTTAGTGTCCTAAATTGCTCTACGTAAATTATCAATCTGAGTATTGTAAACTGATGAAGTGTTGTGCACTATATGTGCTCAGTCAACCTTTTTCTTACTTCGTTGTTTTATAGTTTATGTTGTTTTTGGGGGTTTTGTTTCTTATGCTTAAGAAAATTAATCTAAGAAAGAAAAGCCATGCATCTACATGAAAATCTCTAAATGTTAGTGGTCAACTAAATCTAATGAATTTTAATGTTAAAATCCAATTTCTAAAGAAGAGTGAAAAGGAAATGAACATTAGAAAAAAAAAAAAATCAAAACTTTGAATAGTTAGATTGATCTAAGCCAACAAAATTTCTATCAAATAAAAGAAAAAATGATAACAGCTAAATGAAGTGTTTTATCACTTTGCTACACAATTTGATAACAGCTAAATGAAGTGTTTTATCACTTTGCTACACAATTTTGGGAGAAATACCTCCTTGCGATAGCATTCTAAGGGATTCAATACTTCATTGTTCTAAAACTGAAAATGAAATGCAAGGAAAAATTCATCATTAGTAAAACATTTCACCACTTAGTCTTAGGTTCAACCATCGATGAAGGGCTTTTGGAAATATCTATTTAAATCATGAGTTACTAAATGGATAAGAAAATGTCATTAAGCTATTTAACTCTAAACTAATGAACAACAAGAAATCTCATTCATAAACACAACATTTCGCCATTTAGTTTGAGGGTTAATCATCAATGAAAGGCTCTAGAAATATTTGTTCATATCATGAGTGACTATACTAAGAAGAAAAAGGCATTGAACCGCAAGAAATATCATTCATAAACTCAACATTTCACCATTTAGTTTGAGGATAAACCATCAACAAAAGGCTTTGAAACATCTATTTATGTAATGAGTGATTACTCTAATAAGAAAATACAAAAACATGTAAAGGAAAACTAATCTATTGTGTGCTCTAATGCTCCAATCACCAATTGGAAAATACTTTCTCAGACTATTTTGCTAAGCATAGATTACACAGTTAGATAAATCTACAATCAACCAGTTAAACACACTTGCATGAATTAAACTTGCATGAATGGAAAATCTAAACTATTAAACTTGAAAACAATGAAATGACATACTTGAATGAAATCAAAGCAAAAATACAAAACAAAATCTACTCTACCTTACATTCTAATATGCTCCATGACATCTACTTCACATCTCCTTCCATGTTGACAACACCAAAGCTTTATTCAAATTATTCAAAATTAAAAAGTACAACAAGTTGAACTAACAAAAGTTTACAAAACTCTCCAAAGCTCCCAAAGCTTTCCAAAACTTCTAAGACTAAAAATCTACCAAATGAAGGAGAGAAATCTCCTATTTATACAAAAAGATGAGAAGTCATCTCATTAATGAGAATCCATGAATCTCACCCTATACCTCTAGAGTTCTAATCAAAATAGGGAATGATAAGGCACATGTCTTCTTAGAGTTTCAATACAAATAGGAAATGTGACACATATCCTCATGATCCCATGATCCTCTCCACTCAAATTCGAATTTGGCCTTAGGATGCCACATAAAGGTCTTCTAAAAGCCTCATTGTGACCTACACATGTCAACAATCTCAACCCACTTGTTAGGTATAAGCATATGCACATTATTTTCTAATTTTTAACCACAAATTCACTTAAAAATGTTAAGAATTAATAAAGTTTAGAAAAACATAAATGTGACCCAATGATAATGAAAGTGAGATGAATGTAGTGACATGGTAGTGAAATGGAGGTGAAATGGAGGTGATATAATGGACATAAAAGTGAAAGTGTAATAGAAATGAATGACAATTTCAAAACCCAACACCGAGGCTGAAGAAAGACAAACAACCATTGGTTCTCGTACGTGTGTCCCCACAAAACCATCTGTGCACTAGGTTAATGATGAAGGAGAAATGGAAAGTCATTAACATGGAAATCGATGAGGAGGACGAAGACGTGGAGGACCTTATCATCGAAGAAGATGAGGACAAAGTTATGGAGGAAGAAACTGACCGTGCGTATCCTCCAACAAAGCTGCCTGCCTATATCCCCCCATGGAAGGGGAAGGAAAAAGTGCCCAAGGATCTCGATGACAACAAGAGCTCTCTCCAGACCCTCCTCCTCCTGGACGACATCATTTTTTAGGGCACGCACCTGGGATGGGTGCCTAGCTCAAAATTTAAGGATTAGAATCTCGTTGACCATGAGAAGTTCCCTCACCTAGAGACTGGGCAGCTCATGAAGCCCAAGTAGAACACTGCGACAGGGGTTATGAAATTGGAGCCAGGAAAGTGGTTGAGTAGAGTGGAAAAAATAGTGTTACTAAACTTGCTCTGGGTGCCCCATTTCCACTACACCCCAATAAAAATATTTGTCATCAGGCAGCTATTCTACTTGGTGCATGGAGGGTGCTTGGGGATGGAGGAGCCCATCCCCTTAACGGACCACTTGATTCACCACATTACCTGGCTTCCATGCAAAGGAGAGGACCCCACAAATATCTCGGCGAGGAAGAGCAGTGACTTGGCCATCACGGAAGCAATGAAGAAGAAATACAAATTGGAGAAGAAGAAAAAGGGCTACACCATATCCAGCATCAACAACAGAGCAGTAAAAGTGGTGACCCAAATACTAGCAAGTAAGGTTATGCGCAAGTCTGGCACAAATGAGGTACTTGTGCCGATGCTGGCACTTGCTGAGTAGTGCATGGAGGTGGTCCTATTTAACTAGTCCGAACTCCTCTGCAAGGAGTTCCTAAAAAACAAGGCCGAGAAACAAGGAGAAATGTTCCACTATGCATGGTTTCTGCTATCCATAGTGCTCGTGGTAGGGTAATTGACAAAGCATAGTCAGCTCCCCACAATTGACAGAGATCTGCCAGAGGTTGTGAAGTACACTTCACTCTGGGCCATGAAGGAAGAAAACGGGATCTGCGATAGTAAGATATTTTGGGTGCTCATGGAAATGAACCTTAGAATGGGTATTAACTGCAAGTTGCAGTTATCACCGACTGTCTACAATAGCCTGCAAAGTTTTACAGAGTTTAAAGTGGAGCTCCACAAGATATGCATCAGAGTGCACAAGGACCCAGCTAAAAAATGGAGTGAGCTACCCTTCGTAGCCACAAACGATGTAATTTTTAATGTACTGGAGACATGGATGTCGTAGTGGCGCACCCCAAACATTGCAACAATAGAGAACTCTACAGCACAGAAGAGGAAAGAGGAGGCCAAACTATGCATAACACAGTTGGAAGAAAAGATAAGGAAAGAGATGACAACAGAAAAAGCGTAGGAGGCATGGGATGCTTCACAGATAACAACAGAACAAAAAAAGGTTGCAGCAATAGTCGTAGCACAGGAGGGAGACGAGAAGGCGTGTGAGGGCCAAAAGTCACCTTTGCATGGGTGGGAAATAGAGGAAGAGGAGGCCAACACATACCCACAAACCGCTTTAGTACAATTGAAGCATCAATGCCCAAGCAAGTGGAAGAGACTGCACAAGAAGGTCAAGGCATCAAAGTTGTCTATTGACCGGATCACCCTTATTAAGGGTGATTTGTATGACATCGGTGAGACAGTGCGTGATGTCATCTTTGAGGCCCTCTAGAACTTTGTGCACAAGAACTAGATTGTGTTGGCGGCCCTCAGAGTGCAACTGGAGGAGTTGTAGATGCGCACTCCTTAGGCTGGTACCCTCTCGAATAGTCGCACAGTAGGCACAACTATAGTAGAGTAGATTCTACGCGCCCAGATAAAAAACACCATCATGCTGCCAGAAGGGGCACTGATCACCACAAATGAGGCCGACAGGCCTACGATAAGCACACTCAAAGGTATCAGGATCAACATGGCTATGATCCCGCGGGAGATGCTATACGTCATACAGGATGCGATTACTGCAGAAATGCGGGCTAGGGAGAGTCACGTGCTGCAAGTACTAAGTGAGCAAAAGATCAGCATGGAGAAGTTGAGCTTGCAGCACGATGAAGTGGTGTCACAGAATAGGTAGACGGTACAAGTACTACAAGAAGCTTGTAAAATGGTCCCTGAGCTGGACAACCCAGCAAATGCACGCATCTAGCAATTAGTAGCAGGGGTGTGTGAGGTGTAGGAAGAAATGACTAAGGTTCAGCTAGAGCTGAAACTTCAGATAGGAGAACTACAATTGAAGGTGCAACCGTCCACCCCTATAGAAGTAAGAGAATAGCACGCTAATGTTATTACATCAGGGCTGGAAGAGATTGGCAGTGCAGTAAGGAACTACACCACAATGTTGGAGGAGTCATTTGAGGTCCTCACGAGTCTGCAAGAGGACCCCAACATCCACCGCTTAGAGATAGAAGCGCGTGAGCTCTAGCAAAAGTATGACAACATCAAAGGGACCACGCAGATGGTGGCTATCACTCAGAGGCTCCCGTGCATGCAACAAGCTAAAGCACTGAAAGAGCATGTGGATGTAGTATGGCACAAAGAAGTAGTCTTGAAGGTGTGCGTTCAGCCTTGGATCAATGAGGCCTTCACTATCACAACAATAATTGAAGGCAAGCTCCGACAAATGCAGGGGATGCAGGAGCAGGTCCAAGGAAGCAGTTTTGACACTGTAGTCTTGGAACAATGAGTACAGCAGATCCAGCAGGTAGCCGACCTTGTAGTAGTTCGAACAGAGTTGGAGGGACTCCGTGTGAAGATCTCCGCACGAACAGAGTAACTCGAGGGTGAGTTAAAATGTTTGTGTTGGGGGCCTATTGGGCATGAAATCCCCCCAAATGCATGTTTTGGGGCTTAAAGCCCAAGTATTGACCATGTCCACTCTAAAGACACCGTGATTTGTGGGCACGGAACGTGAAGTCATAACAGAGTCATAGGGTTGTCTGCCCCTATTTTTGTAAATGTAATGTGAGCTTGAAAGATCCACCCATGGTCTGTGCACCATGGGATTGTATAAACAGAGCGAGGCTCTAAGTGTAGAAGATAGTATAATAAAGGAGTAGACAAGAAGCATGATGAGTTGAAGAGGTTGAAGTCAAACTATAAAGTGTGTCTTGGGTTGTAGAGTAGGAGAAGGCTCTGTAGCTGTGTGCGCAGAAGCCTAGTAGTCCACAGATGAGTGCACGGACCCCTGCAACTAAGTGCGTAGGGCAGGTCGAGTCTATAACCGTTGGAAGAATTAATAAAGAGAAGTTTACCATATTTTTATATATCATTTCCTGCTTTATGTATTATTGCGTATAATTTGCAAGTTTATGGTTTATCTATTGCGCAAACTTATATGTATGTGCTGTATAAATAAATATAACACAAGGCTTTTATTTACGTGAATATAACTAACTGGCGTAGGAAGATAGGTAAGGTCTCAGGTGTGACTTAGTGACATAGTGTAGAGCGATGTTCGAGCAATGCAAAAGCCCCATAGCCCCTAGTTAGGGCTGCACAAAGGCAATTATATTAGGGCGTGAAGGCGAGGGAAGTGCATGAAGCAACCTATGCATAGGGACAAGCAGTTGGACT
Organism: Pinus taeda; assembly: GCA_000404065.3. Classification (NCBI taxonomy): domain Eukaryota; kingdom Viridiplantae; phylum Streptophyta; class Pinopsida; order Pinales; family Pinaceae; genus Pinus; species Pinus taeda. Next base: position 208,087 of record APFE030618543.1, read on the forward strand.
GAATCAACCCCTTAGACATCTCAAGGGTGCAGAGAACTGGTTCTAGCACCCCCCCCATGCTACTTTGGGTGAGACCTCAGTGTGCGCTCCATAGACTGTTGTCGAAAGGTCCAGTATTACAGGGATTTGTTTGTCTAACTAACTTTGAACCTCAGTCAGGCCGCAACAAGCCAACAACAGCCATGTATACTATCATCTCCTAGCAACCTATACATATATTCAAAATGTGAAATTGCTTGCTCTTGGGAAACAAGATATCTAAGTGCCAGCTAAGGATCATTTCCAATTAGATTATGGGTGCTGATGAGGGCCATGGGGTTTCATTGTTCAGCTCTGATGAAAAGAGTTTCATTTTTCTCTCTGGGCAATATTCTTTTCATCTCCACAGCCGTTGACTCCTCATGGTTCAGCCATGATGCCAAAGACATTAATTGTAGATCTCCTAACTCGACATTAGAATCCAAAAAATTCATGTCTATGAGGGCCATGTTGTGCAAGTAAAATTTAGCCATTTTGGCCCTATCCTCTAGTGTACTTTGATCACAAAGGTCAATAAACTGCCTTTAGTCTTGAAATAGCATGGTGCCCCTTTGTGCTAGTGTTTTAATCTAAAATTGCAGCCATTTTTCTCTGAGGTAAAGAGCATAGGATTTAGATAGTATCCTCCACTAGATGGCCTACATGGAGAGGTTGGCCATACATGCTAGTTAGTTTTCCCTTTCCTATAGCTATCCTCTTAGCCATGCATTTTCCCTCTCAAGTTGATATCTCGTTATTTCTTCTATGTCCTTTGGTGTAGGGGAATTTTCAATCTTAATAGGGATTTTTGTTGATATTTGTGGCTTCCCTTGTTTGATTCTTGTTCTCTTTATTGTTTTCAAATATAGAGGGGTTTGCCTCCTTTTCCCTTTTTTGTTGACTGGGGTGCTAAGAGTAGTGCGGGAAACTATTGCCTTCTTCTCATGGGCCTCTAGAGACACCCTAGGTGACTCCTTCTTGTGTTCTTCCCCTTTTGTTTCAATGCCTTCTTACTCTGTATTTTTATTATCTTCTTCCTCTTGTTGTTATTTCTCATCTCCATCAGTTTCTTCCTTCATTTCCTCTTCTGTTTCAGCATCATCCTCCTTCTCTTCTCCCCCTTCTTCTTCTGCTTCACTATGTTCCTCTGTATTAGTTCCTCCTTCATCCATCTCATCCTCATCCAGCTATGTATCTTCTTCTTCTTGTTTTGCCTCCACCCCACTGATAGAAGGACTAACATTATAGGTGAGGGTTTTTACGTCACCTTCTGTTGGTAAGTCTGTGAAGACTAACCATGCTATAGGGATCCTGAGGTTTTGGAGGGCATCCTCAATGAGGATTCCTAATCAACCCATGGCGAGCCAACTGTTGGGAATTCCTTTCCTTTGCTTTGTTGCTAGAGTTTATGAGTGATTGCATCAAGAAATAGGCTACGTTGATTCTTTGGTGAACTGGTGTTTCTACCCCAAATCTTAATTCTTCAAGAATCAATAAATCATTGTTTTCAGACCCTTGCATTCTCTTTTGATTTTAAAAAGAATTTCCTTTTTCCCACCTGGTTGTCTGCTTTGTCAAAGGTGGCCAAGTTAACTGACCAACTTTTCAATTATAAACCAACTACCTCGTAAGTCTTACAACTTTTGATCAAATGATGCATATGAGTGAGTTAGCGGGATACTTTCCTGTGGTCTCGATGCCATGTTGTAGTTGTTGAAGATAAGAGGTGTTGCATTGTTTATTTGCTACATGGTCATTCTTCTTCCTCCTTGGCTGTTTACTGATGGTTTCTTGGCTTTTTCAGGTGTCTGTGAATGAAGATCAGTACCCAAATTTGTAGAATACATTCTCCCTTAGGAGCTTAGCCACCTTCTCTTATGTTGCTGCCTTAATCACCTTGGCTTCAGCCCACTTAGTCAAATAATCAGTGTGCGCAATAATGTACTGTTTTTTCTTTGAAGGAGGGTTGATAGTCCCAATGAAGTCCATGCCCTAGGATTGACCAATTTTCCATTTGGTACCAACTTGTTCTTGTTGGTTGCAGATGTTGGAGAGTACATGCATTCATCAGAGATATACATGGAACACATATTTTTTTATTTTTTCCTCTTTTTTTCTAGTCCTACTAGCTACCTCGAGGAGGTTTTCAACTAGTAGGTCTGCCTAGGTGCCTCAGAGGAGGTTTTCACCTACAATATTTTCTCTATTCCCTTTTCCTTTTTCCCAAACCCATTGACCATCTCATGGAGGTTTTCAATCAATGAGTCAATTTGAGGTACTTCCACGGAGGTTTTCACCTGAGATTTTTTTTTTTTTCCTTCTTCCCTACCCTACTTGAAAAAAAAATCACTTTCAAGTATAAGAATACGTCCAATGGAGCCATGTGCACATCAAGATGACATACAAAATGATGTGGAGGATTGAAATGTATGTCTTGACATGTACCAATATTTCAAAGACCAAATGATTTGACTTTGAAAGGATCAAGCATAGTTGAGGAAGAGAGTGATGCTGCAACTTAGTGACTCTCTGGAACCATATTTCGATATAGTTGTGATGTCCTTGGTCCTTTTGATGATCTGGATCATTCTTCATGTCTTCTTCTTCCATGACCTTCAAATCTTCCTCTTTTTACTGATTTCTCTCTTGAATACATGGAGGATTTTATGGTAACCATGGGGGAGTTCTCTCGATCTTTGATTTTGATGTCTGCTCTTCATCAATTGCAGTCCATGGTTCTGTGGTCTTCTTATTTGAATCTTCTTCTATCAAATGTCGTCGTTCATTGATATCAAGATAATCTCTTTTTTTCAATATTCTTCCTGAGCTATGGTGAATACCATTGATCTCAAGAGGATTTGTTTTGAAGTGTTGTGCCTCAGCATTGTAAGTGGGCTGAGCTACTTCAATGTGTGGGTTTGGGAATGGTGGTACAAGTAGTTGAGTGGGACTGTATATTTGAGATGGATGTGGATGGGGTTTTGGTTGTGGTGGAGGTGAATGGTAAGGATAAAATGGAGTTTGGTATGGAGGATATTGAGGAAAATACCGAGGATATTGTGGATGGCTCCCATAAGTTCCTTTCCAACCTTGTTAACAAGATTGGTTTTGGGGTTGATATGGCCAATGTTACCAAGGAAGGGTGTGTTCTAATTACTTTGAGGTGGATATGCATAACCTTGAAATTATGAATTAGGCTCTTGCATCATATGAGACTAAATAGGTTTCCATGGTTCTCCTGGAGCTACATAACATTGATGCATTGTTAATTGACTTGCTCCATTTTCTTCTTGGTGAAATTTCTTCAACCTTGGTAATGATGGGCAATGGTTAACATACTGTGATTCTCCAACATAAGTATCAAAATTTTATTTTCCTTCATCTTGCATTCTTAACATTTCTACTTGTTTTGTTAGATTGCTAAGAATTTCTGTTTTAAAATCATCAAGAAAATTTCCAAGTTTAGCCTGACTTACCGATCTTGATGTTGATTTACATACCCTTGATTTTCCTCTTGATATGTGTTTTCATGTTTCACAAATTTCATCAAATGATAATTGGTATACATCACCTATACTCATGATATTAAGGAGATCAATCCATTCATCTCTAATTGTTCTAAGTAATAGGGTTTTTAGTGTGTTGGATCCTGAATGATGTAGTTTTACCCTCTTAACATTATACATCAACCTCTCTATTAGATCCTCTAGACTCTCATCTTATCTTTGATTCATTCTAAAGATTTCTTCTTTAATATCATGATCTTTATAGTTGTTTAGAGATATCTTTTGCATATAATTCCATGATCTTATTGAATTAGTCCCTAAACTCATGAACCATTTAAGAGCTATATCCTTCAAAATTGCTGGAAAAAATCTTAGTTTTTGAGCTTTCTATAACCATAAGATCTACAAGCAATCTCAAATTCAAAGAGAAAGGTTTTTGGATCCTCTGAGCTTAGACCATGAAATTTTAGAAGAAAATATGGAGGGATGTTCTTCATGTGCACACTACCATCATTATCTTTAATGGGAAATCCAAGAGGATCTTCCTCATTGTCATCATCTCCATCCATTTCTTCTACATTGTTTGTCATATTCTTCTTCTACCTGCAAAAGTGAATGGTGATATGGCTCTTACTACACCATGTGATCAAATGGGGGGGTGGGTTGGTGTTGGAGAAATTTTGTTTTTGTTTTTATGGTTGAAGGAAAACTCTGATGCAATGCACTTTTATATTTTTGAAATGAAATATGCCTAATGCAATTATGTTTTGCTTTTGCAACAAGTAAAAAGAAATGAATCAACTCGGAAATTGTCCCTATTCCTATGAGGCATGAAAAGAAATGTTTTTGGGTTGGTTTTTGGAAGATTTTTTAACAGGAAAGTACATTGCAGAAATGAAATTGCTGATTGAATGAAAACCACTAACAAAAATTACTTGCTGAATTGAAATTCTACTTGCAAAATGGAAAGGAAAGTAGATAATGACAAACGAAAGAAAGGAAGCGACTAGATTACTTTTGCAGAAATAAACTAATGGTAGAAAAATGGAGACTAGAAATAGAACAAAAGAGAGCAGGGATCACATTCTACTTTGACAGCTCCCCGGCAACAGCGCCCAAAAGTGATGAACGCCAGTATTGCAGCAAGGATGCTGCAACTCCTCAGCTATTAGCTTTACTTATCAACCCGGGGTTCGTACAAACTTAGAGGTGACACTGCTATATGCACATGTAGAAGTGAAGGTCTTGCTTGTTTTCACTTGTTCATCTGGTGAGAGACCCAGGGGGTTTCAAGCCAGACTTCAATAAAGTTAGAAGAAGCTTGATTCTTTGATGGAAGAAGAGAAAATCTATTCTAAGAGAGTTACTCTACTGTAGTAATGAAGAAAACAACATGTAATGCTAAATCACACCATATCCTAATTAACAATTTAAATAGCTATTCTACACAGAATTGGTATATCAACACTAACTTAATGCTGCTATCTAAGTTACAGAAGTAAAGAGCATCAAACCAAACTAATGAGTAGGCTCAGTGTTATAGACATTTTTAGGCATTGCAACCCCAATCATAAATGTCCATAAACTAAGGGCTCCTAAGTCCCTAAAAGTGTTTCTTCACTCCCTAAAGGAACAAGGTCAGCTGATTACATCATCTCCCAGAAGTTCTCCATAGAAAGCTGCACAGAACTGGTCAAAAATGGACCATACAGAATGCCCAGTGCAGAGGGTGCGATGCATATCACCTTCTCAGTGTAAAGGGTGCGATGCATACTGGAAAGCCCTTCTGTAGGGTGCGATGGGGAGAATGGACAAATGGCAAAGACAATTTGCAAGGTGGAGGATCATAGAATCTTCTAGAAACTTCTCCTTTGACACTTGCCTCTCTGAATTCACCCACGGATGAGTAAGAGATCATCAATATCCAAGTGGAATCAAGAACTATTAGAGAGAGGACACTAATCAAAAATCCAAAAGCTGACTCACCCCCCTACAATCATCTATATGTGGATTCCTCATCACAGAGATCCAAAGGCTGGAATCTTGTATCTTTTAGAGAAGTGTTGTTGGTTTCCTGGTGTAACATCATAGTGTTGGGTGATCTAAGCTTTACATGAGGTGAAGAAGGGATTTCTTGCTGGAGGATGATGCTGGGTTAGAACTATTGGTTGTAATCGTCTTTGCCATTCTTGATATTAATAAAGCTATTCGCATTTTCCTCCACATTCTTGTATGATTGATTGTTTATGCATTCGTGTGGTCAATACATATTTGGTCATGTATTGTTTATGGCTGTAGATCCTTGTTCTTCGATAGTATTATGCTGCTTTAATTCCGCAGGTGCTCTTTGAATCTGGGTAGACGAAGAAGAAGTGGCAAAGATGTATCAGAAAGGAGAGGAACCAGGCAAGGAACCAAGCACAAGACTGAGGTTGGTGTCCTTTGTTCCCCTCTTATGTATTTCACATAAAAGAAAACGATAGTAGTTTTAACTTGTTTGTTTCTAAGATAGCTACCAGTCTTAGTGGGAGTAACAACTCCAAGTGGACACTATTCCCAATAAAAAAATGGTGACTCCACTGGGGAACGAGTAGATTGTTTCCTAGTCTATATTTGTTTGTTTTATAAACCTACAGATAGAGACCGAAGTGAAGCCAACTAGCCTTCGAACTGCATTTGCTATGTAAGTGCAAAGTAGATCAATGCTTCTTTAGTATATCTCCGGGTTTTGTTTATAAATTGAACAATCAATCTGCAAACACTCTAATTGCCCTAGTGGTGGCTCTAGTAACCTCCTTAGATCAATCCCTGTGATTTATATTTACTGAACATCACTTGCTCAGCCTAAATCCCTGAACTGAACTGAAAATTGTGACCAAAGACCAAGTAGAAGTCTTTCACTGTTACCATCACACCCTCTCTTCAAGGAAGTCTATATGCATCACAACTCCCATGTGCAGTAGGTGAGATGCATACTGGATTCCCTATGTAACAAGTGTGATGGTCAGAGAAGGTTAATTTTGTGTTTAATTTTTGGTTTTTCTTCACTCTTTTCAGGTCTATTAAGGAGTTTTACTGTCTGTGGTCAGTATATCTCTATGGAAAACCCCTTCCATTTCATCATTCTACCTCCATTGTGCAAAGAACTGTAAATGTTTTTATATATTGTGCACCATTTTCACTTCTCTTTTATAAAGAAGTAGCGTAATCAAGTTGTCGTTTCTTAATCTGAAAGTGTCACAAGTGTCGTTTTCAGTAATAGAAGAGAATCTCATTGTTCTTGATAGTCAATTATACTGTTACTCTTGTATGTGATTTGAATTAGTAGTTTTTCAAGTGTCAAAAACAATTTTCATTTCAAAATTGCAAAAGTGTTGTCGTCATCTTCACTTCGTTTTAAAACGAAATTTGTTAGTATTGTCGCTTTGGAAAGATAATTCAGATTTGCACTTAGCATTCTTCTTGTCATTCAAACATTAAGAAGGTTTAAAACAAATACATGTATGTGCATTTTGTTTTAGAGTGCTTGGTTTGATTTAGGATAGTGCATTTAGTGTGTGCTCTGTGCTCTTTGTTGAAAGACCCTCAGTTCTCTTTCCTTAGTAGCTAGGATTTTCGTTGAAAAAGAAGATTAAATGACTGTTTATCATCTTAGACTGCATTTTAGGAATTGTTTATATACATCGCGCGGTGAACCTGAAAGGAAAATTCCTTAAACAAGATCAACTATAAAATAAATTTAATGAACCTAAAAAAGCTTTGGAACCTAACGCACAACATCTAGAAGTCTAGGCTAGAGACGTATTCTGTGTCATTAAGCCTGGTAACTGTCGCTTTCATTGCTAGTTAGGTGATTCCTCCTCTTTGAGACGATAAGTTCCAGTATGGACTTGTGCTCCCACGTACTGTCGAGTATATATTGGGAGACCACAATAGGCTATATCCTTTATCCTTAGGAAGTCTTGTCTGCCGCCCTATCGATCGCAATGCAATGAACACAACATTCAGGAAGATTGACTGTCGTACCGTAAAAAGTATTCTGTAGTTTTGCGATTGGTTTGGTAATCCCTCTATCTAGATTTCTAGAGTAGTCTCTTTCGTTCCTTTTCAGGCTCCTTAAATGAAAAGGTCCATCTGAGCACTTGTCACTTCAGGGTCATTAAAAATCAAAGGCGACTACAGTCATCTTTTGTTTTTTCTCGACTCTTAAAAATTGAAAAAACAAGTTGTGTCAAAGCATCTAAAATTAATTCAATTCGGAATCGTTTTTCCCCTTTTTATATTGAGTTGATCAAGTAATCTGCAATCGTGGAAGAAAGTCAATCAAAACCCCGTTGTTCACGGAGACTTACGAGTCAACCGTCATTGACTCCAGAAACGAAGCTATTCCAGAAAAAGTGAACTCGTTTGACCCAATCAAAGTCCCCTAGGTTAGTTGGAGCAAGTACTCCAACATCCTTAGAGACTTCGGTTACTCTGAAAATTTCTGGTATCCCTGCCTCTACAAAAGAAATCTTGCAGCCACAAGAGGACATTACAACTGATCCTAGTGTGATGGTAAACACTTCTATCCCTGAACTGATTCCATCTACAACTGATTCGGAAGGTGTTACCCCCAAAAAATATGTCGCTACAGAACTTATACCTTCTTCAGCACCAGAAATATTTTACGGACCTGATGGTCTACCTCTTCCTCCTGGATTGATTTCCATACAAGAGATTGTGGAAGATCCTCCATCTAACGCTCTATCGCAATTCAGAGCAGGAATCACCCTATATCCTTCTTCATCAGAATTTAGTCTCCCGCCATCGGAAGTTCCTAAAGAATCACTAAAGAATCTTTTGAATAGGCTTAATATGTCTGAACAACCGTCGACATCTATGATTGTGTCATCCAACACAGCAATGGCAAAATTCCTGCTACTATTCCAAAAATGTTTGTCGGCGTACCATCTGCCCCAACTAGCTCTCTATCACTGGATGGAATCCATCCAGGGGCTGTTTCGACAGTATGGTCTGTTCCCGTTTGTTCTTCTGGAATAGTATCTAGAATCTCTTGTGTTGAATCTCAACAAGTTGACGCTTCGCAGTGTCAATTTGGGCAATCCAGTCCCCAAAGGCAAATCATTCCTTTGAGCATTGTATTACCACCATATGGATGACCGTATACCCTTTCATTGTCTTCTTCAAGAGAGCAACCATGCGAGAGTTCACAACAGAATTTAGGTTATGCTGGAATTACATCTAGCGGTTGGGTGCCAATCCTGCCTCAACAACCAAGAGTTGTATACTCAATGCAACAAAGTTTACCTATGTCAAATATCCCCACTACATCGGCTATTGTGGCAGTATCGCAAGTACAAGAGTTTCTTGTTGTATGCCAACCTCAGGTTTCTCAGGTCATAATGCAACAACCTCTTGTCCCTACGACGCGACCACAATTACCAACTGGTGGAATGACGCAGGTTTGAACAGGGATAATTACCCCTCATCTTGGACAAACAGTCAATACTGGACAACAGCTCGTGGCTTCACAACCATGGCTAGTACAATACCAACAACCGCAATTCCAACAAGCTTACCAAGGATTCGAGCAACAAGGCTTTGCAAGTAATTGGCAGCTGTATATTCAAAACGGTCAATGTCAATCATATCATAATGGTCATGCCCATCAACCTTACCAAGGTTACCAACATCAAATGCATTATGCTGGTATGCAAAGACCAACTGCTCAGGCAAATCCATCTTATCCTGGGTATGATTCACCAAGCCTGAATCAACAGTTGCCATTCGTGGTGACTTTAGAGTTACCAGATCTAAATCGACTAACGAATGATCTAATCGCCTACACCCCTTGGTGGCCAGTGATTTCGCATAAACTTCCGTCAGATATTCCTAAATTCAATGGAAATCCGAGGGAAGATCCGTCGAATCATGTGATGACTTTTCATCTGTGGTGTTCATCAAACACCCATAACGATGATTCAATCAGGCTTCTCCTTTTCCCGTGAACATTGAATGGTCTGGTAGCAAAATGGTATATCGAATTGCTAAGAGCTTTGTTTGATAACTTCAGTACCCTAGCCACAACCTTTTTAACCCATTTTCAGATACCCATAAGGTACGAAACGGGAACCGAGTTGCTTACCAATTTCAAGCAAACAACAGTCACTCACATATCCGATCATATTCATGAGTGGTGATGTCATCGTAGAATGGTAAAAACATACGTTCCTGATCAGTTGTTGGCTGAATGGTTTATTAAGTCATTGTTACCTTCTATTACAGAAGATGTGGCAAAGGGAGGAGTCGTCACTGAAGAGCAAATTATTGCTCATGCATAATGTCTAGACTTGATCTATACTCAGTCTAGTACGCTCTACGATAAAATCCCTGATGCTCCTAGACTAGAATATTTCGTTCCTCCCCCTCCTAAATCAAACAAAGACTATCATGCCGGCGATGGCATGATAGGTACGACTAGCATGAAAAACGAAAAGGCTACATCCAAGAAAGCCTGTACAGTTTCAAGTCAAAATGCAAATGAAGAACTTCTTGCCTCGGAAGTAAATGCCGTGTCAACTGAAAAAGGTAAAGAAACCAAGGAACCAAGAGGCAAGAAGAAAAGAAAGGGAAGAAAAAGAAATAGGAGGAGTTGTCTCCTGAAAAATCTTCTGCAAACCCTTCTGGAGAAAGGAAACCAAGTCATCCATGCTTTATATGTGATGAGGATCATTGGACAAGAGACTATCCATACAAAGCTGAGCTTAGAAAATTCTTCAAGAGTTCAAAAACCTCAGCAGTATTGACTGATCCATTTCCGAATCCAGGAACAAATCTGGTTGCTAGCAACAATGCTTCCCCATCCCAAGTGCTAATGTTGTCTGTTTCGAAGCAGCAAAATGATGCTTTGATATCGACAAGGAGTAAAGATTATGGGAATCCGCAAATGTCGAACAACAAGGATAGTAATCAACCTAGTAATTTGACAACAACCTCACCCGAAGTTGTGCCACCCATCATCCCTGAATTAACGATAAAACCGCCAAAAGGAGTAGTACACAAATCAATGTTTAATCCTTGTGGCAGAGTAGCACAACATTATAATATAGTGGATGATTTAGCCCAATAGCCATTCGCGATGTCAACACTTGAGGTACTGCAAAATTTCCCCTCCCAAAGGCAGGCTTTATTTTCAGAGATAGGTGGGATTGACCCAAAGGATTCCAATCTTGTATCCTTTAATCACAAAGGATATGAGCGTTAGTTACCAGCTCAACTAGCTTTCCTTATTCAAGTGGAAGCCCTCAACAAAACTATTCATTGAACAATTATTGATGAGGGGGTGTCAACATGCATCATGTCGATTAGTTGCTAGAAAAATTTAGGATCTCCAACCTTGTCCGAATCGTCGACGACATTAAAAGCATTTGATGGACGAACATACACCCCATATGGGATATTGAGTAACTTGCAAGTCGAACTGGGGGGAAAACAGTAGAAATTGATGTTGAATTTATCGATGGAAACCTCGATTACAACATCCTACTGGGAAGGCCCTGGATATATGCCATGGTTGCCGTTGTGTCGACCTATTTCAGGAAGATTGCATTTCCTTTCCATGGAGGAATTACAATCATCGACCAACAAACATTTCTCCCCAATAGTTCACAAGTTATGGGAAGCATTCCAATGATCCATGGAAGCCCTCATTCACTTCAAAATATCGGAGTAGGCCTACTAAAAGGCCCTACATTAATGGGGAGTTTTTCCTTATCGCCCCCAATCAATTTGGCAGAAGTGGCCAAGGTGGGAACCTGCAATATGATATCTTCTATTCAAAAGATGTCAGAAAACGATATTAACATGGATCATCTGCAGGTATTGCCTCTAAGCCCAATAGAAATATTGTAGCAATCAATGTTTTCAGCATGGGAGGCAAACCCAAATCAACACTCATCAAGCATTTGGATAGATAGGTTTAAGGAATATGGCACCCCTTTAGATCCTTGGTTGCAAATAAATTCTACAAATGAAGGAATTGTTAAGTTAATGATGATTGATGGGGCACCATGGGAAGATTACCACCATCATTCCCATCCTCCAGATTGTAAGGAGGATAATTCCAGTGACCTTGACGATCCCTCAGTTCTTGACTTTCTGTCAAATACTGTAAATACGGTGGATTCAGAATGAAACCTATCCAATATTGAAGAGACTATAGCCATAAATATGTCAACCAAAACAAATGTTGTAGAGAATATTCATGTTGGAAAATATTGTTATTCTTCAACACGAGAAGTATATAACGCTCTCTTTCGCGAGTTTAGAAATGTCTTTGCTTGGTCATATAATTGAAATGCCAGGCATTGACTCGAGAGTAGTTGAACATGAGATTAAGATGTATCTAGATGTCAAAATGGTACAACAACGGCTATGGCAGGTGCAACCCATGAAAGCCGCTACCATCAAGATAGAAGTTGAAAAACTCCTCCATGCTGGTTTTATTTACCCGGTTCCTCTAACCAATTGGGTATCAAATATTGTTCCTGTGATGGAGAAGCAAGGAACAATTAGGGTGTGCATCGATTATAGGGATGTAAATCAAGCTTGTCCAAAAGACAACTACCCTACACCCTTCATTGACCAGATAATTGATGAATGCACCGGCTATGAAATCTTTTCATTTATGGATGGATTTTCTGGGTATAATCAAATAAATATCCGCCCACAGGACCAGTCAAAGACTGCATTTATTTGTCCATAGGGCACATTTGCATATCGTAAGCTACCCTTTGGTTTAAAGAATGTAGGGGAAACATTTCAGAGAGCAATGAATTATGCTTTCCATGACATCAAGAACATCGTTCAACCATATCTTGACGATCTCCCATCTCATTTGCGAAAGCGGAATGATCATCCGCAGCATTTAAGAGCGATATTTCTACGTTGCCGACACTACAAGATACGACTCAACCCACATAAGTGTTTGTTTTGTGTCTGTTCTGGTCGTTTACTTGGCTTTGTGCTCTCAAAGGAAGGGATTAGTCTCGACCAATGTAAATTTTAGGCAATAATTGATTTGCCTCCACCTTCAAATTTGCTTCAGATTTAGAAACTCCAAGGGAAAGCAAACTTTCTAAGGAGGTTCATTCCAAGTTACGTCGAACTTGCTAAAGGTTATACTCGTCTATTGAAAAAAGAAGAACCATTCATTTGGGATCAGGTCGCACAAGCTTCCTTTGATGCTTTAAAACAATCCCTAATAAAAGCGTCATTAATGTATGCTCCTAATTATAAAAAAGATTTTAACCTATATCTAGCTGTAGTAGATATTACCATAGCGATGGTTTTAGTTCAAGAAGATAATGGAATTGACAATCCTATATATTATTTAAGCCGAAACTAAATGATACAGAAATGAAGTACTCCTATGTTGAAAAGCTAGCCCTAGCAGCTGTTCAAGTGATGTAGAGATTTCGACACTACGTCCACTTCAGAAAAACTACCATTTTATCAGGTTGCAACCCCATGACTTATATATTGCGCGAAAGTTGCTTGGGGGCAAATATTCAAAATGGATAGCAATTTTACAAGAGTTTGATCTGGAATTCAAGAAATCCAAATCAAAGAAAGACCTGGTTTTCGCGGAGTTACTATGTGATCTCCCATCATCATCCAATGATGCAACATCCGAAGAAGCAATCGTGGACGAAAATTTGTTTCTGATATCTTCAAGGAATCCGTGGTATGGAGATATTAATCTATCTCTAAACCCAAACATGTAGGTCTAATACCTCACAATAAAAACAACGACGGATTCGATACCAAGAAAAATACTACGTGATCGTTGGTGATACGCTATACCGTCGTGGTGTTGATACAATTCTGCAGAGGTGCTTCACCCATGAGGAGGCCGAAAAAGTCATAAATGATTGCCATTGAGGCGCGTGTGGGGGGCATCAATCTGGTTACACTACAGTGCAAAAGATTTTATGAGCAGGATACTTCTGGCCAACAATGTTCAAAGATTGCATAACCGTAGTTAGAAGTTGCCATGCTTGTCAAATCTTCGATAGCAAAACCAGGAGACCACCCACACCTCTGCAGCCAGTAGTTGTTGTTGGGCCATTCGCCAAATGGGGCATAGATTTCATGACATGTAACCCCACCTCAGCCAGGGGGCATGGGTATATCATAGTTGCAGTAGACTATTTTACCAAATGGCTTGAGGCGATGCCTACATTAAACAACAGCGGCGAACGACTTCCCTTTTCTTTTTCAATCACGTAGTCTCCAGATTTGACGTCCCATAGGCCATAGTAACAGGTCATGGATCGCATTTTCGCAATCACATGATGGTTTAGTTGGCTGCCAAATTAGGACTATCCCATGATAGCTCTACTCCGTGTTATCCGCAAGCTAACGGACAAGTTGAGGCAACCAACAAGTCCCTGAAGTGCATGTTGCAAAGGATTATTGGAGTCCATAAATGGAGTTGGCACCAGATCCTGTACTCGGCCTTGTGGGCATGCTAGACATCGGTGAGGAACGCAACCAGGTTTACACCATTTCAGCTGGTGTATGGCCTAGAAGAAATCTTGCCAATTCAGTGTGAAATCTCGTCCCTCAAGCTTGTGGTCGACCTTCTCCCCAGAACTTCAGAAGAAGAGGCTCATTTCTTGGAACTAATACAATTGGATGAAACCTATCGTGATGTAGCTTCGGCTAATGAGGCTCATAAGAAATGAGTCAAAGCACAGTTCGACAAAAATGTCAAACCTCGTGTCTTCTCAGAAGGCGACCTGGTCTTAATTTACGACTAGGAGTCCGATAAGTTGGGAGCAGGTAAGTTTAAGTATTTATGGATGGGTCCCTATATTGTTAAGCATGTATTAGCAAAAGGAGCATACAAGTTGATGGATTATGATGGGATTCCACTAGTGCAACCTCGCAACGGGTTGTACCTCAAGTGTTACTATGCTTAATTCAGCGTAGTAATCCCTATGGTTTTGTTACATTTTTGTTTTCACTAAGGGTAATTGTTTTGGTTAGGTAATCCACTTTTTTCATTTGTTGCAGATGTCAAAACTATTGGAACCATTTTTTGGACATACCGACGGAGCGAGTTGTAGTTTGTGGAATCTATCTTTTGTGGCCTGGGCCATCTTCAATCCCAGCGACAAGTTAGTGAGTTTCAGAGGGGTATGTATTGGTCGGTCGACGAACAATATAGCTGAATACGGTGCATTGATAGAACTCCTCTCTAATGCCATCGCACATGGCATATACCGACTTGTCATCAGGCTAGACTCACAACTCGTCATTCTTCATCTCACTGGTATCTACTCTGTACGGAATCCGACTATCCATCGCATGTTCCTAAGGGTCAAGATTTTGGAAAGACAGTTCGATTTCATTCAATATCAACATGTTTCTAGAAATTTAAACACATTAACAGACTCATTGGCAAATTATGTGTTACATAGACATTTGCGACATTTATAAAAAGAAACATCACATCAATATTTGCAACAGGATCATGTAACTTAACCAAAATAAAGCTCCAGAAATAAAAAATACATATATATAACTGTTTATGGTTTACACATAATGTTCTGTAACCAAGACAAAATAGGTCAAATGACCCAAAACTCAAAATGCTAGGGGGCACCCTAGTCTAATGATGCTGGTGATAACAAGTCACCGTCTGTGCAATCATGCGGAAAAGCCTAGTCCATCGACTCGGCACGCCAGTAGTATGTCCCGGCAAACGCAGAGGAAGCTCATCAGTCCTTGCGTCTGGGATACCAAGGGTGAGACCCTTGACCTGATCCTGTAATGCTGAAAGAGTCTTGACCATGTCAAGGTCGCGGAGGATGGCCCTCCCCAGAGCCTCTCCTACCGAAGCGGTAGCTAGTTCTCTCCGGCGTATTGCTGGTCGAACTGGTCCAATATCTACATGAGCACATGAGTTTTGATTAGTCTTGATCAAATAAAACATAAGAACATTATAAAAAAAATAAAAAGAGATATGGTCAGAGAATTTACCCATACCACCCCACTGCTCGCCAGCTGGTAGCACCAAATCTGGGTCACCCCGAAAATCCATGCCAGCATATGGAAACTTAGCGTAAACCATCTCTTGACGATTGAACCACTCAAAGAAGGAATCAAAGAAAGAAATATGAGGTTGGATAGCATGTTGAGACATGAGGTCAACCCATCTCTGCATCTGTGGCTCAGTCGGTGGAGGTAAGCCAAGTAAGATGTACTGCAACTGCATCAGTGGGATCTTCTCCAAAGCGAAAGCAGTCAAAATAGAACCATAACTGAAATTCTTGGATCTTTCGCTTTTCACCTTGGTCAGTTGTTCTTTCAGCACAGAGAGTATTGCATCACACCAGTTGAACACCTTCGGTTCAAGGCATTCCAAAGCGTACTGCATATAAGACCTGCTACCTATATGAAGAGTCGCACTACCAGCCAGTCTAGCAAAAGTGAATAGAATAGTCCTCAAGGGTTGGTTAGTCACATCTCAGATGTTGATCTTGCCGTCAATACTCGGCTAAGATCCCTCTCTGCAGTGCCGACAAATGTACTCTCTCACGGATTCACCCCCGCAGGCAGAAACTGATAATGAGAGAGGGGTGCCATGCCTCGATAAACCGGTCAAAACATAGATGTCCACGATAGTCAAGGGGATAGATTTTCCCTTGATCTGGAACACTTGGTTGGTAGGATCCCAGGCATTGAGGAAATATTGCAACAAGTCGATTTGTTGCCTCATGCTAGAGATGCGGAAAAACTTCAGCAAGCCACAGTTCCGCAGTGCAGTTACCATACCCAGATCATGTAAAGCAACCGTGTCCTCTTCTTCATGCTCATGTTCTCACCATGTAACAACCATTTTACTCCGATAAATCTCTTAAGAAACAAACAAGAGAAGAGTCAGGGTCCTTATTTGGCAGAAAGAGGTAAAAATTCCATGTAAAACAGTGCAACAATTTCCCTCCTTGCACCCATCGCACCCCAGTAGTGTACTGGGAGCGATGCATACTGACTGGCCAATGATAAGACCAGTATGCATCACACCTTTTGATATAGGAAGGGTGTGATGGGGCCAAGGCGAGTTGTTCAAAACCGCAGAGGCTCGGGAAAGCAGGGAAACATGCTCAGAATTCAAAAAGGAAAGAATGCAACTGAAGAGCACAGGTTTGGCTTCTACTTGGTCCAGATAGCGCCGAGAATTATCCACAGAATCTCCTAGAATTAGCTAGTGAAAATCATGGGGGAAAACACCTCCAGAGCTCCAACAAACCAAGTTCAAACGAAATGGTAAAATGAGAGGTAAAATTCGCTTCTAGATTACTTTTCGCGTAATTTGAGTAAGCTATTAGTGTTTTTAACTCATTTATCACGCATATGTTTTCATTTCTAATTGGTTTGATGAAGTAATTGAATAGGTAGCATGACCATTGAAAGAAAAAAGTGCTAACGATGAATCAAATAGTCAATGACCATTATCATGAGCAATTTTTACGTGGAGTTTCACCTCGTTAAAAATTAAACATAAGCAATCAGCAAATTTTTCCCCCAGAGTTTAAGCTCATTAAAAAAATGAACCAATTTCTGGTAAATAACCTATGAATGCATTATCATCATCTTTTAAGCCTTGGTCATGTTCTCATAATCACCTCCACCTTTTAGCCGATCATACGCCTCCATTTGATTGTTTACCCTTTTGAGGAATAACTGCGATGAGTGATCTTGCTAGCCATCCTTGTGACACTGCCATGATTGGAAAATTCGAAACCTTACCCGGAATCAACCGCTACCCGAAATTATCACTCGTTCCTCAAAAAACGAGTCTCCTTTAAGCTCTTTTCACCTAACTTGTAAAATATGAAAATATTGCCGAGTGATTGGCCTCTCTAGCTCATTAAAGTCATTGGAAGTGCTATCCCTCCTTTAGATTTTAATCGTTTTGGACCTGAGGGATTATTACACAAAACGATCGAGTGCTTGTCTTGTTCGGCTCATTAAAGCTATTGAAAATTCATCCCTTTCATATTATTTTACACTTTTTCGGACTTAAGGGATTATATGACGACAAAGAATCATTGGAGTTTCCTTTCCGTCCTTTCTCAGACTCTCTAAAAATGAAAAAGGACTGAGTTGTCATTTTCGTTAAACTCGTTCAAACCAATAGCGACAAACTTGTCCAAATGAATGAGAACGAGTTTCACTGTCGCTAGGCTCATTAAAACATAGCGATGGGTTCGCCCAAAGGGCGGATTATAGGACAATCATATGTTATCCTCCTCAAGCTTGATAAAAATAAACAGGTACTGGTCAACAATGACTGGGGAAAGTTGGGAAGAAAACTTGAAGAAACTTCATTGGTAGCAAGTCGCTCTTGAACATGACACTTTCACTCCGTCTGAGTCGGGTTGGATTATTCCATTCACCGGTCATATCACCATTGGTCCATCGCACCATACATCTTTGGGGTTAACGCTACCAATCCATTGTCAGTGTCGCCGGTATGTTCAAGAGAAGTCACTCAGAGTATTCACCTGTGTCTCATCTCCTGCAATACATTCACGCTCCATTCTTTCATGACCACCACCCTGAACCCTGTATTATCATATCATTTTCACCTCCAAAATCATTTGCTCCGTTCCATGTCATAGATGTGGGATTCATTAAGGCCCTCCTATGATGGGTCACTTCTTGTCGACATCAACTCATTATCCAAGAAGTGGATGTAGGAACAACCCCTTTCAGTACTTTGAAGCTTGCATGCCTCAATGGCAAGCTTCTCACTTTCAACGACAGGTTTTTATCAATGGCCTTCGAGCGAGAGATTTTGCGTGGTGTTCGACGCCAAGTCCCTTTTTCACACGACGCGAATTATACTGTAGTACCTCGAGGATCATTGTCATTATTGGTGATTCCTCTCGCGCCTGTTAATAGCTTACATCATTGGCTGGTAATCAAGCGATGTCTTTACATGTTCAACAACAAAACATCTTTCACATGGATCAAATTGTACTCCGAGTGAAAATTGAATGAGTTTTGAAGACCCCGGATCTAGTTTCATCCATCCGGGCTGCGACATATTCAGGAATATAAAAACATCAAATGTACATCATTGCCAAACAGGTGATCATCCAAATCAAAGGATGATGACTCCGTCCGAATCATCAGTCTACTACACAGATGATTGTCTGTCATATGTATGTGAAAATGAATTTATAAAGCTGAGCATGGGAATGCCCGCCTCAGCTAGATCACGAAAAGTATTACGAAGATAATGTATTGTATTTTATCTTATTACAGGTCACCTCGCAGCTCAAAAAAACTTTGGATCCTCATGATAAAACATTTCACCCGACATCAAAAGATTAACAACCTCATGGTTTAGCGGGCAACTGTTATAGACATTTTTTGGCACTGCAGCCCCAATAATAAATCTCCATAAACTAAGGGCTCATAAGTCCCTAAAAGTGTTGCTTCACTCCCTAAATGAACAAGGTCAGTTGATTACATCATCTCCCAGAAGTTGTCCACAGAAAACTGCTCAGAACAGGTCAAAACTGGACCATACAGAATGCCTAGTGCAAAGGGTGTGATGCATATGACCTACTCAGTGTAAAGGGTGTGATGCATATTGGAAAGCCCTTCTGTAGGGTGCGATGGGTGAGAATGGACAAATGGCAAAGTCAATTTGCGAGGTGGAGGATCATAGAATATTCCAGAAACTTCTCCTCTAACACTTGCCTCTCTGAAGTCACCGAGGGATGAGTAAGAGATCATCAATCTCCAAGTGGAATCAAGAACTATCAAAGAGAGGACACTAATCAGAAACCCAGAAGCTGACTCACCCCCTTACAATCATCTATATATGGATCCCTCATCATAGAGATCCAGAGGCTGGAATCTTGTATCTTGTAGAGAAGTGTTGTTGGTTTCCTAATGTAATATTATAGTGTTAGGTGATCTAAGCTTTACATGAGGTGAAGAAGGGCTTTCTTGCTGGAGGATGATGCTGGGTCAAAACTATTGCTTGTAATCCTCTTTGCTATTCTTGATATTAATAAAGCTATTCAAGTTTTCCTCCACATTATTGTATGATTGATTGTTTATGCATTCATGTGGTCAATACATATCTGGTCTTGTATTGTTTATGGCTGTAGATCCTTGTTTTTCGATAGTATTTTGCTGCTTTGATTCAACAGGTGCTCTTTGAAGCTGGGTAGATGAAGAAGAAGTGGCAAAGATCTATCAGAAAGGAGAGGAACCAGGCAAGGAACCAAGTGCAAGACTGAGGTTGGTGTCCTTTGTTCCCCTATTATCTATTTCACATAAAGGAAAATGAAAGTAGTTTTAACTTGTTTGTTTCTAAGATAGCTATCAGTCTTAGTGGGAATACCAGCTCCAAGTGGACACTATTCCCGATAACACTAGGAAACTAAACTAAATATGTTTCCACTTTCTTGGTTTTTTGATGATTGGATAGTGTTAGAGTCCGATTGAATAACCAAATCGAAGCTCAATAGTGGTAGTGTTTAAATGATATGTAGAACAAAGTTCAGGAAGGATTCAAGTGGAAAAGAAATTGAACATCGAAATCAGCGAAGGGAGGACGTAATGAAGTAGTAGTGCATAGGAACCATTGGATTGATCAACGAACAATAAAAATGGAAGATAAGTGGCGCAGATCTTATCTTAGGAGATTACGTGAATAGATGGACGAACATGATTAACAGGAGATGAATGGTGGAGATGTTATCGTAGGGGATTATGTGAATAAAGGGATGAACATGATTAATGGAAGGTGAACATCAGATATCTTATCGTGGGAGATTAAGTCAATAGATGGATGAACAACATTAACAAAAGATGAGCAGGTTTCATAGGTGGTAAGAAGTTTCTCGCACGCCCTCAAAGCTGTAAGTGGAATTCCTAAGTTTACCGCAATTAGCCTAAGTGAATGACACGTAGCATGGGAAATCCACTTTTCTCATGTGCTCTCGGTCAGATATTGGTCATGCAAGAATCCACGTGAGATTGCACGATAGCCGTTGGATCAGGCGGGATTGATCAATGGTGGAGATCGGCCAAGCCAGTTGGCGAGTGGGTGATACGATAACCGTCGGATCAACCGAGGTAGATTGATAGTGGAGATTATCACGTGAAGTCACGAGGCGATAAAAGGGTAAAAAAAAGTGTAGAATGATGGAGCGGTCTTTGTAGGTGGTAAGGATTTTCTCTTGTGCCCTCAAAGCTGCAAGCTGTATTTCTAAATTTCACACGATTAGCCTAAGTGAGTGACACGTAGCATGCTAAAGCCACTTTTCTCGCGTACTCTCAGGAGGATATCAGTTGTGCAATAATTCGCACAAGATTGCACGATAGCCATTGGATCATGCGGGATTGATCAACGGTGGAGATCGGCCAAGCTAGTTGGCAATCAGGGGATGCGATAGTCATTGGATCGGGGGCGCGACAGATTGAAAGTGGAGATTTGGAGAACATAAAGGAGGTGGAATAATTCACGATAGCCGTTGGATCAAGCTAGACATTTCGATAGTGGATATTTGGAGCACATAAAGTCAAGTGTTGAAATGAATCAAACGGTGATTGGTTAGGTTTCTTGTGGATTGGATGGTAAGGAAATCTATGGGTATAATCTGATCAAGATGTGTTTTATTAGCTTCTGCTTAAGCATTTCGTGCTGAAGGAAATGAGAATATGCGCGAGATCTATTATAGAAAGAGAGCGATTGAAGATGATAACGATGAAATGAACCAAGTATTGAATCGAGAAAACACACACCAAAGCTCATGCAATAACTAGAAATCTAAAACACAACCAATCTACTCTACACTATTGTAATGGAAATACGGCTACTTAAGTAAATGAATGATTCAACCGTGAATCTACGCTAGCATACATGTACAATAAAGAGGAGCCTTAGCTGTTAGGGTTGGGCCCTAACCCAAGAGCTTCAGCCCTCTGAGTTAACTTAGTGGTGGCTCTAAACAAAACTCATTCTTATTATCAAAACAATGGATTACATTAAAAACTGTCACAAGTCTTCAACTCGAAAATAAAGTAGAGTTTTACAATAAAAAATATGAATCCTACTAAGGTCCTAGGCCTCTCAACTTATACATCTGAAGTCTCCAACGAATTCCTTAAAATTAGGGAGGCTCGGCTCCCAAACTTGAGATAAACTGGTGCTTTGACTTTCACTTGCTCGCCTGCCTTCTAGTCCTCATGATTTGGTTGTTTGCACTCCGGGATGATGGAGGAATATTCAAATGTGGGGTAGTAAATGAGGAGGATTTACCTCCTATAATTCCTCTCCCTTGTCCCATTAGAGTTTTGACCAATATTTTTACCAAAATTCCTTGCTTTTATCCTTTAATCCCGCATTAAATCCACATTACACCACAAAACAACATATCCAACTCTAAGTCATCTCATAAGCAAAATATAATCAAAAGTACGCAATAAGTTGTGAGAATAGTTGGTTTGACTAAGATAGGAGGTGAATTAAGGCCCATATAATTGCCAAGACAAAAATGAAGAAATAACAAAAACTTTAATGTTGTATTATGAGTTATCAAAAGAGATTAAAACCTAATTTTATTTAATTGAGAAAAACAAATATCTGTTTAGCTAAAGTGGATTAAACAAAAACCATTGCGGCAATTTGAATAAATAAAAAGTGAAGAAATATACTATGATGAAATAAGTTAAAGTCTTAAAAAGTAGTTTAATTGGTTGAGTTTTTATAAGCCAAAAATCTACCACAATTATTACCTAACCTAAATATAATGGCCCCCGAATTATTACCTATGAATATAGCCACCCTGATAAAACAAACTCATCTTAAATTCTTTAATGGCATTGGTTTACTGGGCCCTCTGGTCTGCATCCTTTGCCTCTATACCCTTACAATAAGATCACGTCATTTCATACGAGACCCTGACCCTCACAATAAGATTCACTAGACCCTGACTGTCTTAATGACATTCTCAAACCCAACAAATTTTTAACACGGCATGGATCGCAATCTTCTTAATGTAGAAAAATAATTTCCACGTGCCTTCCAGTAGAGACATCTGCTAAAAGCCATTCAAGCAAGTTTACGCTTCTGCAAAACCGCTTTGGAAATCTCAGGTAGGGATGGAAGGAAAAACGAAAATTTTAAATAGTCGTGCAGCAATGGTTCAGCGTTTTACGTACCAACGTCATGTGAACTTGATAGCTGCGAGGAGACCACTAAGCGGGTGGGACGTACCTGCATCATGACAACTTGATAGCTCCAACATTTAAGAGCTAGTGGGTGGTATATTTTCATATCCCTCCTATATGATTATAATGAATAAAAGAAAACAAACACCCCACGATAAAATTTTCTTTTCTATTTACATGGAATGTGAAGTTAGCCGGAAACTAAAGTTTGGCACATCTTTTGGTGGCATGTTAATTATACAGCATATGTTCATTACGCATTCAATTACTGGCTACTTTACATTTGTATTAACATTTCACCCAACACAGTGGATTTAATTGAACCCATGCATCATATGGTACTGAACCATACGGCGGATCCTATTACTGCGTACCAAGTGCATGCGATAAAGCCAGGTGGCCCTTTTTGATATTGTCGTCCGTCGATCTCATCGCGGATCGTGAGGGTAGGTCTGGCATTGAATGTCTTCAGATGAGATTCAGTCCTCGGGATGCTGATAGAAATCCACGGAGGGGATTCATTCCCGCCTTCTACCGGTGGCTCCTCGCAGTTTTACTCCTCCTGCCTCGGCTAGGGTTCTCATTTGCTCCTTCCGCCGAGAGGTCGCTTCGGGGAGCTCTGTTCGTGCGGCATTCGAACATATGCCTGCTACTCAGGTAACTCCGCCCTCGAATGCAATTTGGTGCCAATGGAACTTTGAAGCTAGTCGATTGTTCCTTGTTCCATTTTATCAGGTTACAGTGTACCTAGTTATAATGCTTTTGTTATTCTTTTCTGGTAGAAGATTTTTCCGATTAAGAACTTGATTCTCTAACCAAGTTGTCTGTGGTATGATGGAAACAGGTTTGGCTTTCGGCACGGTAGCGAGAATGTACATTCGTGAATTCTCCAGATGCTCCTACCTAAGGTAAGAGCTCTACCTTTAGAAAAATAGTAGCGTTTACATGCCGAATATTTGATACTCTTTCCTTTCCTGATCAGGGTTGCGTTTTTTTCCATGGATGGGTCTTGTTTACTTTCGACTATGACGACCTCCACAGTCGATATGAAGGCCTTTGCTGTTACACTATTACCGGCTTCCAGTCATGGGTTTTTACCTTAGGGTTTTCTGTTTAAATTAAGGGCTATTTGTATTTAATAAACCTCTGAGTACTGGACGCGCCTTTTATTTTGTAAAGGTTTATTTGTCTGCCGCGAATCCATGGAATTCGACTCGGCCCACCTACACAGTTAAATGTCAATGACTGAGTTTTTTTTTCTTTCAAATATTCATGTGTATATATGGAGTTTGCACTACGCCAAGAGGAACTTTCCTCTGAGCGTATATGGGTTTTCTTTATACAGTTCACATGTACTTTATTTTCATTCATACGGCTCGCATATGAATTAATTCCTTTCATGTGTGTATGTGGAATTAGCACTACGCCGAGAGGAACTTGCCTCTGAGCGTATATGGTTTCTCTTTATACAGTTCGCATGTGCTTTATTTCCCTTATACAGTTCGCAAATGAATTAATTTCCTGAGTGTTCATTCTCAGTGTTTACTGTTGCTTCTAATTTTCGAATAGGAAATTCTCATTTCAGCGATGTTATTCATCTTGTTACTTCTATGGCTTATATCTGATTAATTGCAATATATATATATTTATGCTTGTTATTCTCATAGACGGCCATATGCCGAATGTAATCCTTGCACAGGAATTCTTCATATTTAGACTAGGGTATTATGAGTTGGTATGGAATACATCTTTTTTAAAGAACTGTTCGACAGCTTTCTAGTTTTATATTCGCGGTGTGTTACCTCCTGTTACTCCTGAGGAGTTTCATTATTCGGTTTGAATATATATATTTTCTTTTAAGTTCTGCATGAAATGTCGGCCCCTTTATGGCGGCTCTGTCCCGATAGCTGGGTTATTTCATACCTATGAATGTCGTGGAGTCATAACCATTTATTCGTGGCACTGTTATACAATGTACTGTATCTTTTCTTGGTAGAGGAAACATGAAGTCATGTTCACTATAATTGTTTCTTTTAAAGAGTTTATTTGTCATTATGAAAATGAGGGAGCAGTCTCACCTCGAACCCTGTATGCTAATATTGGTTTTATGCAACTCGTTCCTTATTATTTTCCATATTCTTGCAGAAATTGGAACCCTACAAATCAAGTTTACAGTACCTCTCATAACCAGCAGTCTGTATCTGAAGGAAGACTAGGTATGGCAATAGCCTACCCAAACTTCCCCACGTCTTTCCGCTCAACAAGTTAATAATTTTAATCCCTCTGAATGTCTGAACTTTCTGTTTAAGTTAAATAGGAAGACTAAGTCTTCTGGCCATCTAACCACCAGCACCCTACTCATTCAAGAATATTATATCTAACTTAGGTTTTATCACCTTAGGCAGAAGCTCTTCTTCTATTGAATGTGATCCTTCTATTATTTAATAGACTGGCTCTACTGTAACAGCGTTTCAATAACAACTACTGTTATCTACTATTGCAAGATTGTCATTTCTTCCTGTAATGAAAACTATAATAACAGTACGTACCTGCACTGTGGAGATTACTCCTGATCGCTTGTTTTCCACCCAACCACGAGATTAGTCAATACAGACTAATCTCCCCCCAAGCTCATTTGCCAGGCCATTGCCTCAACAAACTGTCATGCACTTTCCGTGCCTGTGCTATCTGGTCATCACCAGACATTAGCACTTCCTTTTCTCTTTTGTCTTTCTGCTATCTTTTCTTTCTTGTCTTTCCCCGCCTGTTCCTTAACAGCCCGGGTCTTTCCTTTTCCATCCTTTTATGGAAGGATAGGGAAACAGTTAGGGTTTTGTTCCCCCCCTTCTTGGTAACTGTTTCTTTACATATTTATACATATGTGTTTAAAAGAAAATCAATCCAGCAGAAAAGTAACAATAACTTCCTTATCAAAGTTACCATTTGTAATTAATTTAATTTAGTTCCAGTTTTGGAATTCATAATGTTTTCACCATGATAAAGAAGTAATAATCTCTGTTTTACATTTTTCCTATAATGGTAAAACAAAAAACAGAGAATTTATTCACATAACTATTCGGTCATCACATCTCCTCCCCCTGAGATTGGACACCGTCCCGATGTCTTTCAGCTACGAACAGTGCTGGATAAGTTCTTCTCATCAACTCTTCATCCTCCCAAGTGGCTTCCTCGGGTCCATAGTGTCGCCACTGGACCTTAACTTGGGTAATAGCTCGTTTCCGCAGCTGCACTTCTCTCCGATCGAGGATGTTCAGAGGATCGACCAGAACCTCTCCTTCCGGTTCGACCTGCATTACACAATTTCAAATTAGTTTTTTCCTTCTAATAACAATTTCAATAGTTTACTACAACAATAGCTACTACCTGGATGTCCCGCCATTGAATCACATGCCTAGGATCATAGACATATTTCTTGAGTATTGAAACATGGAACACGTTGTGGACTCGAATGTGGCTCGGCAAAGCGAGCTGATATGCCACTGGGCCAATCCTTGCCAGGATCTGGAAGGGTCCACAGTATCGGGGTGCCAATTTGGCACACCCGCTCCATTGTAAGGTACTCCTTTTAGTTTGGATTCTGATATACACATGATCACCGACCTGATATTCCTTAAATCTTCTTTTCCGATCAGCGAAATTTTTCTGTCTGTCTTGAGCAGCCTTCAAATTCACACACACCTTTTTCACCATTTCTTCCATTTCTTTAAGCATCTCAGGTCCCAAGCTCAGTTTATCCTCGGGCCCTCCCCAATTAGAAGGTGTTCGGCATTTTCGACCGTACATAACCTCAAAGGGGCTCATCTGTGTAGAGGTGTGATATCCATTATTATATGCGAATTCTATTAGATGTAGATATTCTTCCCACAACGTGGGTTGTTGCATCATGACTGCCCGCAGCATATCTTCCACCACTTGGTTAACTCATTCAGTTTGTCCATCAGTCTGGGGATGGTATGCTGTGCTGAAATTTAGTTGAGTTCCTAAATCAGCGAACAGTGTTCTCCAGAAGGCTCATGTGAATTTCACATCGCGATCATAAATTATCGTTTTCGGAAGTCTATGAAGCTTAAACACGTTTTGCATAAAAACGTGAGCAATTTGTGGGGCTTTGTACGTGGATTGTACTGGTATAAAATGTGCAGCTTTGCTTAGTTTATCCACTATTACCATAATGGAATCATTGCCCTTTTTTGTCTTAGGTAACCCTGTAATGAAGTCCATGGAAATAATTTCCCACTTCCATTCTGGAATTGGTAAGGGTTGTAGCAGTCCTGCTGGGTGCTGGTGTTTGGCTTTAATCTGCTGACATTCTAAGCATCATGCTAAATACTCAGCAATGTCCTTCTTCATTCCTGGCCAAAAATACTCTTTTCGAATGGCTGTAATCATTTTCTGATATCCTGGATGCCCTGCATAATGGCTGACATGGAATTCATCCATAATCAGATTTTTAATTTTGTCTTGATCAGGTACATATAATCTTTGTTTGAAATGTATCATTCCATCATTATTCAACTTATAATTTGATTGGTTTGTCAAGCTAGCAGGTTGCTGTAGTTGCAGTTTTAACTGCTGATAATTAACATCTTGTCTTGAAGCTTCTTTAACCATTTCCAAAACGGGGCTCTTCCACCCACTAACAGAGACTTCATACAATTGTTGTACTTTCCGGCTTAAAGCATCTGCTACTCGGTTTTCCTTCCCTTGTAAATGTTTTATCTCAAAATCAAAACCGCTCCGAAAGTCCACCCATCGTGCTTGTTGGGCGTTTAAGGTGGGTTGACTGAAATAATTGGTCAAACTATGATGATCAGTGAGCAGCAAAAATTTCCTGCCCACAAGATAATGTCTCCACATTTTCAAGGCATGGATGACAGCGGTCAATTCTAAATCATAAGCAGAATATTTCTGTTCATGCTCCTTCAATTTTCGAGATTTGTAGGTGACTACCCTACCTTCTTGCATTAACACTCCACCGACTCCTTCTTTGCTTGCATCTGTACATACTACGTAATCTTTATCAGGATCAGCTATTCTTAAAATAGGGGCCGTGGTGAGTAGATGCTTCAATTGTTCAAAACTCTTTTGGCAGTTTGGGGTCCAATGAAATGTTTTCCCTTTTTTCTGCAATGAGGTAATGGGAAATGCAACTCTCGCGAACCCTTCTACAAATCTTCTATAATAACCAGCCAGACCCATAAAGGATCGAATATCCACCACATCCTTTGGTACAGGCCAGTCCATTATGGCCTTTATTTTCTCTGGATCAACGGCGATTCCTTCCTTAGTAATCACATGACCCAAGTACTGGATTTCTTCTTTGAAGAAGTCACATTTACTAAATTTTGCATATAGTTGATGCTCCCGGAGGGTCTGTAGCACCTTTCTGAGGTGTTCTTGATGTTCCTCCACGGTGCGAGAATATATTAGTATGTCATCAATAAATATCAGTACAAATCTATCCAAATATTGGTGAAAAATATTGTTCATTAAACACATGAAAGTTGTGGGGGCATTGGTAAGTCCGAATGGCAATACCACGAATTCATAATGACCATATCTGGTTCTAAAAGTTGTTTTAGCGATGTATTCATCCTTAATTCGGATCTGATGATAACCAGAACGCAGATCAATTTTTGAAAATACCGTCACGCCTTTCACTTGGTCGAATAGTTCGTCGATCCATGGTAGAGGATACTTATTCTTAATGGTTAACTTATTTAATTGACGGTAGTCAATGTACATCCGGAAGGTTCCATCTTTCTTCTTAACAAACAGCACTGGGGCTCCCCACGGGGACACACTAGGACGTATGTAATTCTTGTCCAACAACTCTTGCAGCTGCATTTTCAATTCTGTCAATTCGGGTACGCTCATTCTATATGGTGCACGAGATACTGGTGCTGCACCGGGAACGAACTCAATGGTGAAATCTATGTTCCTTTTTGGGGGCAGCCCAGGAATTTCTTCCGGAAACACATCTGTGAATTCTTGGATTACAGGGATATTATTTAGGATGGTTGTTTTATCTTTAGAATCTGCATAACCCACCTGAACAGCATAGATCTGGCATCCTTTCCGAACACATTTTACAAGTTGATTTGCTGTTATCGGTCGCACTTGTACAGGTCGTTTAATTCCTTGCATCTCTTTTTTATTTCCCAGGGAGTCTTTAAAATAGATAATATTGATCTTACAGTCCACTAGTGACCAGTGCTTTTCCAGCCAGTCCATTCCAATGAGAATATCATAGGAGCCAAGGGGAAGCACATTTAAGTCTACCATTACTGGCTGTCCGGCTATGGTAAAGGAACAGTCCTTTATTTTAGCTCCCACTCATCTTTTGGCCCCCGTAGCTAGTTGCACCAGCCATGGATTTTTGAATTTAGTGGATTGTAATTTACAGCGTTCTACTACTTTTGGGCTTACATAACTTAGTGTAGCCCCAGGGTCAATTAAAATAGATACAGTAAGGTTTGAGATATTACCTTCGAACTCGACCATAGTTGGTTGGTATTCCGCCTGGCGGTCTTCCAACGCTGCATTAATCCTCGGTATATTGCGTCCCACTTCACCGACTGTTGAGGCTTCATGAATCTGAGATAGTTGTTCCATCCCTTTCCGTTGTGGACAGTTTTTGATGTAGTGGGGTCCCCTACAACCCCAGCATTGCACCGGAGGTCTGGTGACCCCTTCATTGTCCAAGCGTATCTACTGTCTGCTGCCTTTAGTTTCGCTGTTAGGCCTAAATTTGGATGCCATTCGGTCTGGAATTCTACTGTGCGGACCTTTACTGTTCCCTTTACTTCCACTGTTGCGATTTCCTTTGTTGTTCCCCATTGGCTTAAAGCCCTTCCTTTCACTCCATTTCTTGCCGGCTACTTCTTCCTTTTGTCTGCTTTGTTGATAACAAATTCTGGCCTTCCGAATTACTTCATCCATTGATTTGGGATTGTCAAATTCAATCCTTTCTCGCATGTAGGGTGGTAAACTGCTCACAAATCTTTGTACTTTTGCCTTTTCTTCCCTTATATATGGAACGTAACGAAGCAGGGAAGTGAAACGAGTGATGAACTCGTCCATAGTCTGCTGAGTAACTCCTTTGACTATCCTCACTTCCTCCCACCATAAGGTGGCCTTTCCTTGCAGTTGGAAAATAGCCAATCTGGCCTTAAGATTGTGATCATATTCATAGAGCTGAAAATATTTGTTCATATTAATCAACCATGCTTCGGCTGCTTCCTCTTGTTCTCTGTCAAAATGCGGGGGTTTAATTTTGCGAAATTCCCCTTGCAGTTCCATCCTTTGTCTCTTCGAAGTTTGTTGTTCATTTACATTGTCAGAACGCTCCTCCTGCTCCTCCGAGCCTTCAGGGGGCATAGGGTGATTCTGTTCCTCCGACATCCGCTGTTGTTCCATACTAGGATTAACAGGTACTTGATTCTGTCGTTCAGATAAACTTTTCAATATTCTCTCTTGTTCCATAGTTAGCCTAGCATTGTCTTCCCGCAGTCTTGCCATTTCATTCTTCAACTCCTGTACGGTTTCTAAGATAGCCTGATTTGTAGTTCTAGCCTCCTCCCCAAGCTGAACCCATAGTTCAGGATTACTTTCAAGTCCAGGTACAACAGGTCGTCGAGTGGTGTTGTCGGTTCTCCTCATCCTGTAAGTTCTCGGACTCTGAATCCTGTACTTATCAACATGAAACGAATGATAAGGAAAATTCAGGAAACAAAAAAAAAATATGTATATATATATTCTTACCCAAAGGCCTCAGTTTTGTAACTGGGCTCTGATACCATATGTCATATCCCTCCTATATGATTATAATAAATAAAACAAAACAAACACCCCACGATAAAATTTTCTTTTCTATTTACATGGAAAGTGAAGTTAGCCAGAAACTAAATTTTGGCACATCTTTTGGTGACATGTTAATTATACAGCATATGTTCATTACGCATTCAATTACTGGCTACTTTACATTTGCATTAACATTTCACCCAACACAGTGGATTTAATTGAACCCATACATCATATGGTACTGAACCATACAGCGGATCCTATTACCGCGTACTAAGTGCATGCGATAAAGCTAGGTGGCCCTTTCTGATATTGCCGTCCATCGATCTCATCGCGGATCACAAGGGTAGGTCTGGCATTGAATGTCTTCAGATGGGATTCAGTCCTCGGGATGCTGATAGAAATCCACGGAGGGGATTCATTCCCGCCTTCTACCGGTGGCTCCTCGCGGTTTTACTCCTCCTGCCTCGGCTAGGGTTCTCATTTGCTCCTTCCGCCGAGAGGTCGCTCCGGGGAGCTCTGTTCGCGCGGCATTCGAACATATGCCTGCTACTCAGGTAACTCCGCCCTTAAACGCAATTTGGTGCCAATGGAACTCTGAAGCTATTCGAATGTTCCTTGTTCCATTTTATCAGGTTACATTGTACCTAGTTATAATGCTTTTGTTATTCTTTTCTGGTAGAAGATTTTGCCGATTGAGAACTCGATTCTCTAACCAAGTTGTCTGTGGTATGATGGAAACAGGTTTGGCTTTCGGCACGGTAGCGAGAATGTACATTCATGAATTCTCCAGATGCTCCTACCTAAGGTAAGAGCTCTACCTTTAGAAAAATAGTAGCATTTACATGCCGAATATTTGATACTCTTTCCTTTCCTGATCAGGGTTGCATTTTTTTCCATGGATGGGTCTTGTTTACTTTCGACTATGACGACCTCCACAGTCGATATGAAGTCCTTTGCTGTTACACTATTACCGGCTTCCAGTCATGGGTTTTTACCTTAGGGTTTTCTATTTAAATTAAGGGCTATTTGTATTTAATAAACCTCTGAGTACTGGAAGCGCCTTTTATTTTGTAAAGGTTTATTTTTCTGCCGCGAATCCATGGAATTTGACTCGGTCCACCTGCACAGTTAAATGTCAATGACTGAGTTTTTTTTTTCTTTCAAATATTCATGTGTATATATGGAGTTTGCACTATGCTGAGAGGAACTTGCCTCTGAGCGTATATGGGTTTTCTTTATACAGTTCGCATGTACTTTATTTTCATTCATACGGCTCGCATATGAATTAATTCCTTTCATGTGTGTATGTGGAATTAGCACTACGCCGAGAGGAACTTGCCTCTGAGCGTATATGGTTTCTCTTTATACAGTTCGCATGTGCTCTATTTCCCTTATACAGTTCGCAAATGAATTAATTTCCTGAGTGTTCATTCTCAGTGTTTACTGTTGCTTCTAATTTTTGAATAGGAAATTCTCATTTCAGCGATGTTATTCATCTTGTTACTTCTATGGCTTATATCTGATTAATTGCAATATATATATATTTATGCTTGTTATTCTCATAGACGGCCATATGCCGAATGTAATCCTTGCACAGGAATTATTCATATTTAGACTAGGGTATTATGAGTTGGTATGGAATACGTCTTTTTTAAAGAACTGTTCAACAACTTTCTAGTTTTATATTCGCGGTGTGTTACCTCCTGTTACTCCTGAGGAGTTTCATTATTCGGTTTGAATATATATATTTTCTTTTAAGTTCTGCATGAAATGTCGGCCCCTTTATGGCGGCTCCGTCCCAATAGCTGGGTTATTTCATACCTATGAATGCCATGGAGTCATAACCATTTATTTGTGGCACTGTTATACAATGTACTGTATCTTTTCTTGGTAGAGGAAACATGAAGTCATGTTCACTATAATTGTTTCTTTTAAAGAGTTTATTTTTCATTATAAAAACAAGGGAGCAGTCTCACCTCGAACCCTGTATGCTAATATTGGTTTTATGCAAATCGTTCCTTATTATTTTCCATATTCTTGCGGAAATTGGAACCCTGCAAATCAAGTTTACAGTACCTCTCATAACCAGCGGTCTGTATCTGAAGGAAGACTAGGTATGGAAATAGCCTACCCAAACTTCCCCACGTCTTTCCGCTCAGCAAGTTAATAATTTTAATGCCTCTGAATGTCTGAACTTTCTGTTTAAGTTAAATAGGAAGACTAAGTCTTCTGGCCATCTAACCGTCAGCACCCTACTCATTCAAGAATATTATATCTAACTTAGGTTTTATCACCTTAGGCAGAAGCTCTTCTTCTATTGAATGTGATCCTTCTATTATTTAATAGACTGGATCTACTGTAACAACGTTTCAATAACAACTACTGTTATCCACTATTGCAAGATTGTCATTTCTTCCTGTAATTAAAACTATAATAACAGTACGTACCTGCACTGTGGAGATTACTCCTGATCGCTTGTTTTCCACCCAACCACGAGATTAGTCGATACAAACTAATCTCCCCCCAAGCTCATTTGCCAGGCCACTGCCTCAACAAACTGTCACGCACTTTCCGTGCCTGTGCTATCTGGTCATCACCAGACATTAGCACTTCCTTTTCTCTTTTGTCTTTCTGCTATCTTTTCTTTCTTGTCTTTCCCCGCCTGTTCTTTAACAGCCCGGGTCTTTCCTTTTCCATCCTTTTATGGAAGGATAGGGAAACAGTTAGGGTTTTGTTCCCCCCCTTCTTGGTAACTGTTTCTTTACATATTTATACATATGTGTTTAAAAGAAAATCAATCCAGCAGAAAAGTAACAATAACTTCCTTATCAAAGTTACCATTTGTAATTAATTTAATTCAGTTCCAGTTTTGGAATTCATAATGTTTTCACCATGATAAAGAAGTAATAATCTCTGTTTTACATTTTTCCTATAATGGTAAAAAAAAACAGAGAATTTATTCACATAACTATTCGGTCATCACATATATAGTATGTTAAATTTGAAAGCCATTCAAATCCAATAGTTTTTATATAATCTGTTACAACATTCAATGTTGAGTAGTAAGTAGATAGCATATTTCATTTAAGATTGGGATGGGTGATATATAATCTGTTCATTGTTTTTATACTATCATACTATCAATTACAACATTAAATGTTGAGTAGTGGGTGAATAGAAGCTGTCCTTTTAAGATGGTTAGTTGTGCAGTAGTTGGATTGAGGTTGTTTGGACACTATTTGGAGGTCATCTTGATGTAGGTGAATATTTCGAAAATAGAATGACTAGGAATAAAATCAGCGGTTTCACTTGATGGAGTGGCAGATTTTGAGATATTTGGAAAATCGAATGAGCATGAACAAAATCAAACATTCTACGTTTGTTTGTCAATTCTAAAGTATTTCAATAAAAGATGGAATCACGAGCTATTAATGGAAAAATCTAATAGTAAAGAGACAAATCATTGATTTCTCTATTTTATATTTTATATTATTTAATATATTATTATTTTTTGAAAGTTGAATCTTGTATTTGATTGTAATATTTATTATTATTATGTAAATATAATTTTTTTGTGGTATATTAAATTTTGTATTATTTTATTTTTCTTGTTGAAATAATAAATTTTATTGTATATTGAATTGAAATTGTTAATTAACGAAAAAGTAAAACCAGGTTTGAAAACTCAAAATAAAAAGCATTAAAATAAATAAAGATGTAAAAAACCCTATATTAATAGAAATAGTGAAGTTTTTTTAAAATATTATTCTACTTACTCTTTAATATTATAAATATTTTTAACAACACTATATATAGTAGTTAATATAGATCTATTTTTATTTTGGATCTACCAAGTGGTGAGAGGGATCAATTTTTTTTTGCTTTACATTAATTTGCTAGTTTGCATATCAAGATATCTGATCACTCTCGTGGTTTGCTAGATCCAGGTAAAGATACATCTATGCTCCTTTAACTCTGCCCTTTTAAGTAGGTTGCATTCCACGTGAATACCATGGGTCAATACTATGTATAATCTTTATTTTAATTAATATTAATATTAGGGTTAGTAATGTTTTTTTTGCATGGTATTAATAATAGTTTGGCCCATGGTATTTGGCCCATAGGCTTCAACTAAATAAAATCTCATTTTTTAGTGTTCATAAATATAAAGTGAATTATGGAGTAAATATAAAAAAAAAATTATTTATTTACCATACATTTGTAGTATGTATAAAAAGAGGTTTTATTTTTTACCATATCTCCAGTTTCTTTAGATTTTTATTTATTTACCATAGCTATTTTTTTAGTATTTATAAGCCTCTTTATATTTTAAATTTATATTGTGTTTATACATAATAATAGTGAGATTGATTTCTGAATAGGGCCGACATTAGATTAAAAATGTTAAATGTTAATCATTACATGTTAAATGTTCACATTTACATTTACATGTTTGGTTTACATGTTTATGTAGAGTGTTTCTCCGTGCAATGAATATGATTAAGGTTTATAGGTATGTCTATTTCTAAATAGACATTGTAGAATTTTAATTTAATTATTGATAATTAATAGGTGGATGGTAGAGATTTAGTTTCCATGAAATAGGCCTAAATATTAGCAGTATTATTCACAAAGGTTAATATATATTTCCAAATTAATTATACTTTTTTAGCGACATTATTACAAATTAATTAATTAAAAAACATGTTATACTAACACATATTAATCCATAATATTGTCACAAAACTATTTACAAATTATTTGTTTCCATCCTAAAATACAATAAATCAACTATATTATTTAACCTATCTATTATTAACCAAATTTATAATATATATATTGATTTTACATTTTACCAATAACATAAAAGCTAATATATATTACACAATATAGTCCAGAACCGCATGATTATATTTTCTTAATTCAGTATTGCTCATATAAAAATGATCTAAAACTTTGGCCACATTTACATATATAGTAGAATCTTCCTTTACAGATTCGCTAACTCTTGTCCTGCTCTGGAATAAAATTTTTAACTTAAATTATACCCACACAAAAATTAATTTACATGACAGAAGAAGAGTGATTTTTTTGGTTATTCTGGCCGCACGGAAGGACCGATATAGACTTCACGTAGCATTACGAGGGCATATGGTACTGACTGTCAAACACGGAAGGACCGTTCTAGACTTTAGAGAGCATTAGGAGAGCCCTGGTTTCCCCGACTCTCTGCTAGTGACTGCCAGCATGTACAGAATTTATTTAGTGGATAAATGTGAGAAAAGTTGATGCATGGAATTTCAATAAAGACAAATAAAAGGGAAAACTTTTAAAGGAATATGTCGATATTTAGATAAAACGACGGGATATTTTTAATATAAGATTTATTAGTATAAATTTATTTCAATGACAGATTTATTAGTATTTAAGATTTATTAGATTTTTAGTACAGAAGGATTCCAATTTTTATCCAATTTTTTAAGGTTTAATTTTTTTAAAATATTAAATTTGATAAATATTTGCAATTAACGCATTTATATATTTTCATATCTATGTTTATTTTGTATTGTTATGTTTGTATTTTTTATGTATATAGATTAAAATTATAATTGATATAAATTAATGATATGTTTAAATGTTTAGTATAAATTAATGTTTATTTTTCAGATGCTTTATATGATGTACATATAATTTTTTTAATATTTAATTACTTTATTTCTCTATAAAGTTGATATAAGATTATGTCATTTCATATAGATATTTTTATTTTATGTTTAAGGGTGAAAGTGAAATATTTTTGCGGCTTCTCTTTAGTATGAGTGCCAGAATGTGTTTATTCATGCTTTATAATAAATTTTTTCTTTTAATATATCTAACTTTACATGTCAACTCCAAGCTGAACAAGAACATACTTACACATCTCTTATACTAGTTTGTAAAATAAGTCTCTGAGCTCAATGACCCTCTTCACTCAAGAACCCTCTCAACCAGATAAAACAGATAAACATGATTTAACTCAAATTTCTTCTAAATATATAAATTTTGTTTGAATAGAAATTCATAAATGTATCTTTGGTTAATATTGGGTCATATATTTACAATAAGTGATAAGCTTTTCAACAGTTTGGTTTAAAAACAAACGAGGGTGGAAAATAGTTGTGAATATACGATTTTGTTTGTATATAACCATTTCAAAACACTTGTAAATAGATCTGGGATTTTATAAAGTCATACATTCACTCTTCATTTTATGATTTTTGGTTTTATTTTTTATTCCATAATAAGTAGTAATTTAATAATTTGAATAAATAAATATACAAACATATACTAAATAATTATTAATATTATAAATTTAAAAAATTAATTAATATATAATAATATATATTATAATATTATATATATATATATCTAATAATATCCACAAAAGAAGAAAAAAACACAGTTATCAACAAACATAAAATACTTAATTAAACTCGCACTCAAACAAGACAAGTCCTTTCTTTACAATAACCAAGCTTCCATGCAAGAAATGAAGTTTTTCAATTTCATATAAAATTTTAAAAATTGAACACCTCGAGAAAAATATTAGAAATGCAGAAACAACTTTTATCTATTCATTTAACAAAAAATTTAAATTAAAATAATTAACATTAATTTATATATAATATTCTTTTTTTATTTAAAATGAATTTAATGAAAATGATTTAATTGATTTGGTTATATTACATTTAATGAAAATGTTAATTGCGAAAGTGAATATTAGTTAATCACACATAACTAATTCGTTAAAAAAAATGAATTAATTGATTTAATTAATCAATAAAACAAAAATGATTTCAATAAATACTAATCAAACGAAAGTCAACTTAACTCATTATTGAAAAACAATTAAGTGCAGAATTTCATCCACTGAAAAAATTAAAGCCACTGAACAAATTAAAGGGTTTGGAATTTTGTTTGCGCAAATTATTTTTCTAAATCCATTGAATTATATATATCTCAAAATTTATTAATAGAAAGTTATATTTAAAACTCATCTCAAAATTTATTTATAGAAAATTATATTTAAGACTCTTAAGACACAAATATCTAGGAGAGGAGAGTAAGGAAGCCTTGATTTTTTACTATTGATCATTTTTTCAAATATATTTAATCCCTATTTTCTAGTAATGTTATATTTTAGGAGGTATTTAGTCCTTTTGGCAATGGTATTCGTTGAAAGATATTTAACCTTAACATTTTAATAACAAAAATTTTTGACAGATAATTTGTCGAGGAATCAAGGAATTGTCATTATTTTATACTACTTGATTTGGTAGGAACGTTTTCTCCACTAATTTTAACTATGTTATGAGCTACCTTTACTAGTGCTTACCAATCCCCTCGATTTTCTATTGATATATGGACCACTTCTCTAAAAGAGTCTATTATTGTTATCTACACTACATAAATTACCAATATATCTTTTTGTTGTTGGCTTGAGCCGTTGGGGGTTTGAACCTTGAATATGGTAACATAATATTTAATAGAACTTCAATCTCCATGTGAACTTCCTGCCATGAGCTTTACTTTCACTATATCATATTTTCCCTGCTTCATGAAATTTTCTTCAGGAAACTTTTAATAACATCACAATAGAATCACTTCCATTTTATCCTAATTGCACGGGTTCATGAAATATTCCAAGTTTTCATAACTTCATAATGGAATCACTAATCTAATAGCAAAATTTCCACAATTGGGCTGAGATATCTCTAATTCTAAGTTGTAAATTTGTGAAATAATATTTTAATGTGCCACTTATCATAATCCAATGTAATGTACTCTACATTAGCTAAAATGACACTAATATCCATGATAACAATAGGATAGGTA
>APFE030618552.1:0-13685 GCA_000404065.3 Pinus taeda
ATATGATAATATATTTGGCTTCTCCTTTCTAAAGGGACAAAGAAATATATTATTTTTTTACATAAATACATTGAAATTAATAATAACATAAATACATAATATTTTTTTGGGAATTTATATAACTATATAATTTAAAATATATAAAAGACAAAAAATTCAAATATAAATTTTATAAAATTGATAAAAAAAATCAATTCTTATATAATAAATAAAAGTTCCAATCCTCATTTTTTTAAATTTATAAACCTCCTAATTGAAACTCATTAACCCCTAAAACCAATGAACAATTCCACTATATTTGTTGATAATTAGCCTGTGAAACTAGAATTAGAATTAAGACTAATAAACCAATTGCTTAATGCTTTTATATATATATATATCCAAAAATAGTTAAATAGGTATATATATTTATAGGAAAATTTGGATTTATTGTAGCTCCGCCTTTTCTAAATACCTGTGTTCAATCCATGTCAAGTTTAATGTGTTAGCTTGTTTGAATTTTTATTTTTTCACTGGCTGAAGATTTATTGAACGACAAGACAAATATGATGTAACGACAAGACAAATATGATGTAAGATGTTTATTGGATATCAAATTTTTGGGGTTTCCGATTTTCATTGCAGTAAGAAGAAATTTGATTAGATAGATTTTCATTCATAGTGCATAGGATGAGATGGCTGGTGATTCAAAAGGTTGCAGTCAATTTCAAATAATAGAAAAATTCAAACAATACAAAATCTCGCGAGATTCACGGCAGCATGCGAGGTGCGGGCAAAGCTATATATGCAGAGAAGTGAGCTGCCTTTCAAGGCTATACAGGGTAGATAAGTGGAAGACAAGATAGAGTAGGTTTAGCCAGATAATATACGAGTTTAGATTGCTATTTTGAAAAGGGTGTTTGATCATTTTCAAGAATTCAAATTAAAATGGGTATTACAGCTCCATTGAAGATTCATGGCAATCGTGATAAGATGCCAACGAGGGACAAAAGACAATCAATCCCTCAAAACGAATATAATTTTTCAGACCACCTTAACAAGCTTCGTAAGGAATCAAGGAATACAATGCAGCTAGTTTTCTATTGTACGAATACCGTTTATCAATTTAAAGAGTACGATAAAAGATGACCATATCCATAATTAAAACCCTGTGATGCAATAGATCGCCTTAAATCAGGGATCATATTGTTCACGAGAGCCGTTGAGATTGTGCATTCTTTAAATCAAGATCATATTTACCACAACAACGCTATCAAATTCAATAGAAATCGTCAATGAACCCATTTCAGAGCAAACGCAGGTTTTAAAAGATTAATATCTCATCAATATTCAAAAATTACAATTGATTATCGATATTAAAAAATTACGATTAATTATTGGAGGGGAATCTGCACTCTCAGGTCTTCTGAACATGATTTAAGGATACTTTTCTTTTTCGGGAATTTAAAATAAAAGGAAGGAAAATCTACATGATTTTAACTTTTAGAGACATGGACTTTAAAACAAAAACGTGTGAATTTTATTAGAGGAAAGCAAAATGTAAACTATTTCACTTCTGATCATGAACTTCGCTTTTCCTAAGACGCTTGATAAAAAATTTAGAATTGACTTGAAACAAAGAGAAATATTGGGAGTGTAAACCTCAGGTTTTAAGGAAAAAACAGCTAAATTTTGAAGCACTTAACCTAACATGGCCAACTGCAGACAGGAATGTGCGTAAATATTAACACAACAACATTTGCAGCCATAGATAAAAAATAACCATTTACACAAGAGTCTAGGTGTACCTGTGCAAGTCGAACGGGATTGAAGGTGTTGATATTGAATAGCTGACAAATGCAGGACCTGCTTGTCACAGAAGTTTTTCGTTGGACCAAAACTAACTTGCTGGCGTTGTCAAGAGGACAAGAAAATGGCCAAGGAGCTGCCAATAGCATCTCATATCTTCCTCTACAAATCAAGCGTGTCCCCTTGCCCCCTCTCTTCTCCCCTGTGTGTGTCAGAGATATTACAGTCTCCAACACCAGGACGGATAACACACTGAAACAACACACATACACAAAAGGAAGAACAATACATGGAAACAATTGACATACACAGTACAACTCTCCACAACACAACTCTACTTTACAGTGTCCGTGAAAGAAAGAACTAACCAGAAGAATCAAGATGACAAAGTACTCCAGTTTTCCCTCTAATTGAATAGAAGTTGTAATTTTTCACATTCAAGCCTATAGAAGTCAATTTTCCTATAAACCAATTAGGCAAATATAAATAACCAATTACGCAAATAGATTAGAAAAAAGAAAGTAGAAAAGTAAATTACCAGAGACAACATGGGGCCGAAGTAGTCCATCACCGAGTAGAGCTTTGCCCGATCTAGCCTGTTCCGTGCGGTGCCCTTCTCATAATTCAGAACGCTGAAGAAGGGATGAAGTAAACCAGTACGCATACCATTTTGACTAGAAATCGGGAGCATCTTGGGATGGCCAGATGGTTATAATCATTGGGGATAAAGTTCTTTATCGTCCAACGGCTCTCTGTCAGAACTCTTGCACGCCCTTCTTGTAATCAAGGTGTCATTCTCATAATCATAATTAAAAATGGGCGAAAGCCTCTTCCATTCAATTAGTTATAAATATGGCACGTTGTGATATTCAAGCTCCATTTATATGTCATCTGTTCTATACCCATACGAGCGCCGTTTGATTGAGTGATATTTATAATTACAACTCGATTATCCTCCAACAGTTATCTGTCAGAACCCTTGCATGCAGTTACATTTATCTGTCAGAATCCTTGCATGCAGTTCTTGTAATCAAAGGTTGTCATTATTATATTCATAATTCGAAACGCGGGAAAATGACACGTTGCGATTTTCAAACTTCACCTATACTATTTCAGCTAGAACATTGGAGCTTCGTGGATTGAGAGAGTTATAATCTGCTGAGATAAAAGTTTTTCATCTTCCAACGGTTATCTGTCAGTTATCTGTCAGAACCCTTGATGTCATTCTTGAAATGAAGTATTCAAATGTGTTATTCTTATAAATCTTTAATGTCGCTTTAATTACAATTTAATTATGATTTTAAAATCGGTTATTTGTCCGAACCCTTGATGTCTTTCTTGTAATCAAGTGTGTTATTTTTATAATCATTTTCCAATGTCAGTTTAATTACAATATAACTATGATTTTGAAAACTCTGTCGAGCAAGAGCAACAGGTTGAAGTTGTTAAATGATATTTCCTATTTAAATTTAAACTCATTATATAATTTTGAATGAATTATATTAAATTTATTTAAAATTTAAACTTTTATTTAAATTTAAATTATATAATAAGACATTTTTAAGTTCCCACTCTAATTAGCATCATATTTAAGTGTATAAATAAAATTTAACTTTAATTTTATTTAATAGATAATTTTACAATTGATTTTGGTATATTTATTTATTTAATTTATTTTAACATATTTTTTATTTAATATATTTTATGACAATTAAGATATTTTAAATAATTAAGAGAAGTATTATTATTTTTACATGGGACATGTTAAATGTA
Source organism: Pinus taeda (assembly GCA_000404065.3). Classification (NCBI taxonomy): domain Eukaryota; kingdom Viridiplantae; phylum Streptophyta; class Pinopsida; order Pinales; family Pinaceae; genus Pinus; species Pinus taeda. Next base: position 3,562 of record APFE030618552.1, read on the forward strand.
TAACAAATAAATATATTCGGAATATTTTAGTCTTATTATTATTTCTACGTGAGACCTGCTAAATTCATAACAAATATAATGGGAATTTGAAGTCTATTAATATTTCCTAACATGGGAACCCAGATAATTCATTAACAAATGAAATAATATTGAAAGTTTTTGAGACTTATTTTGTGAACATCAATTATACATTTTTTTTTCCAAGGCAAAGAAAATAATAAATTTATATTAATAAAACTAGTTTACATACGCCAATAAAAAACTGAAAGTTCTATCATCAACCATCTACGGCATCCCATATAGTGAGTATATAGAGAAATGTCTAACCTAGGAGACCAACATAAAGGGCCATAATATTGGCCACATATCCAACATCCAAAATCATCTAAAAATTCCTTATGCCCTACCTAGAGTACATTGTAAACATATTCCATGATCACCATATTTGTAATTAGTTGAGACAAAATAATGGAAATCAAAATATGGTGTAGTTGAGACATACCAAAACCAAAACCAAACCAATGTGGGGATCAAATAACATGGATAATCCTTTTATCCATGAAACTACCACTTTGGAAAATTGGGATTTCATGACTCCCTATAGTTGATGTAATCCCTTCTTAGAAAGTTTATATGCAATTTTTTTTCTCTTGGCAAATGTGAGAGAAGGATAGATCATCGAAGAGTCCAATCAAGCACTGAATTCTTCTTAACCAATTTGAGAGAAAGCGAGATTTGAAACTCAATCTTTGATTTTCCCATTCTATAGGTACTTTTGAGTCCCAAAGACAGACATGGACGTGAGGGATAAGTTGTGTACATAGTAAATAAGGCCCAATAAGGCCAAGATCTCCACTCTAGTATTGGTACCTTAACCGTAATTCTAGCAAAAATCGTAAGAGTGCCTCTAAGCCAAGGAGATATATGCCCTAGAACCACACAATGACTCCTCGATAGCTCCATAAAAAACCAACAATGAAATTTTGTCACCAATCAATAGACTTATTACCCTTGTTTATCCCCACTCTAGACACCCTATTAATGTTCTGGAGGGCTATATATGGTGTTATTATTTAGTTCTCTCGTGCTTCTTTTTCTTTCTCATAGCAATGATGGCTAACGCCCACTAAAACTCAAATAATATATAAAACATTAAGAAGATAATTATATTCCAAAATAAAATATAATATATAAGATTAATATATTTCTTATTGAAAAAAAAAAATCTTATAAAATCAAATCTTATTATATAATAATAAATTTAATTAACACAAAAATTTTTATCTAAATAAATAATAAACATAATTATTTTAAAAAAAAAGTTTATCGCTCCCTACCTTATAGGAATTCTTACCTTTACTAATAATCTTTACAAAACCCAATTTAGTATTAATTTTCAGAATAATAATCACTCTATCATGTTAATATCTTCAAGTTAAATGAATTTGAGCCAACAAATATTTATTATATTATATTGCAAAGATATTGGTTCCCTAGAACATAATTCTTTTATTAATATATTTCTAAATAAATATTAATTTTTAAAGTATATTAATTTATTTAAAAAATTATTTCTTTCCAAAATATACTTGTTAGGATAAATAAAGATATAATTAGATTAAAATTATGTTTGCATATAATTTAATATTTCATTAAAATAAGAAAGATATTTTTAGATTTAATGGAAACCTTTTTAACCTCAATTTTAATTGTAAAATTACATTTTTATATTATTATTAAAAAACACTAAAACTTTACTAATATTATGATGCCATTACGATAATTTTACGAATTATAATATATAATTATATTATATATATATATATATATATATATATTATTTAAACAATTATGAAATAAGAATAAAATCATAATAATAAAGAACATCTTAGGATAATATGAAAATCTGATTTTTTTGTGATTTTACTCATTATGCTAAAATAATAAATCTAGAACCTAAAGAAATTAATCCCGAGAACATAGATTTGGATCTATTTTCTTATCAAATATGTTGCAAATAAATACCAAGCTGAACATCCATGGTAACTTGTAGATCAAAAAATGCACCATTCCCTCCACTCTCTCCTTGTCCCTCTCTCTCTTCCTTCTTGGCCTTTCTTCTCCCTCTGTAACCCACCCTCCCTCCATATATCTCTCCCACTTAGTTTTATTAGCATCTATATCTCTCCATTTCTCTTTCCCTATTAACACACTCGTTATGCTTTATCTCTATTTTACTTGTTTTCTCAAGTTTTTTACTATATTTTAGGTGATTTATAGGATTATGTCTCCATATTTCCCCCTCCGCCCCTCTCACATTATTCCCCTCTGAAACTTCTCTCTCTTTCAACATCCTCGTAATGATTTATCTCTATTTTATTTATTGTTCCAAGGGATTTCACTATATTTTAGGTTAGTTACATTATTTCCTCTCCCTCTTGCCCCTCCCTCCCTCTCTCTTTGTTCCCAATCAAAACCTCCTTCATTTTCTCCTACATGCCCTATGGCTCTCGCTCTCTCAGTGCCCCACAACCTCCTCACCAAAATCATTTCATCTCTGTCATGCCCTACCTCTCTCCCTCTCTCTCTTCCGCCTATAATCTCACTCACTATCCATCTCTTAGTCCAAAATTCCCTTTGTGTCTATCTCTCTCCCTTCTCATCTCACTCCCTCTCTATCTATTAGTCCCAAAATCTCTCTCTCTCTTCCCCTATTTGATCCTATCTTTCACTTCTAGCATACCTCTCTCATCTCACTCTATCACTCTGTATCATCCCCTATGTCTCTCAATCACTTACTCTCTATATCTCATTCCCAAACTCTCTCTCTCCCTCTCCCCCAATCATTCTATCTCTCTTTCTCTCCCTTCCCCAAGCATCTCACAATAGCTCCTTCTTTATGAAAAATTCCCAAAAAATGCTCTTATGATCCCTCACGCTTCTTTCCCTATTATGTCCCCTCCAGTATTCACCACAACCATCTATCACTCTCCTATCTTTAGCTCCCTCTCCATCCCTCTCTCTAGATATCCCACCACCACTCACCCATTATTTCTCCACTATCCTCTCTCTAGGCCTCTCTCCCTATCCCTCTCTTTCTCTATCCCTCTCCCTCTTCGTCTTTCCATCCCATACTCTCTAGCCCACTCTCTCTCTACCCATTACCCCCCCGATCTCTCTAAATTTCTAGTTTTCTCTCTTTTCTCCTCACACTTGAATTCTCTCAATATTTCCCTCACTCACTCTATCCCTATTTCTCCCTTCATCACTCTCACACCTCCGTCTCTTTCTCTCAATTACTGAATCATTCTCTTTTTCTCTCTCACCACACTATCTCACATACTTGTTGAGCTTCTCTTTCTCCCCATATTTCTTTGTCGTTTATCTCTTGTCTCCTTTGTCCCTCACTTACACTTTATCTCTCTCTATATACCTCTCTCTCTCTCTCTCTCTCTCTCTCTCTACCCATCCCCTCCACTCTTTCTCTTATTTCCTCTCCCTCTACATCACTCTCTTCTCCACGCAACTTCCATCCATCTCTACCTCTCTCCCTCTCTATCTCTCTCTTTCATGCAAATCAAAATTTACACTAAGTTACACAAGTACAAACCCAACCGAGTTTCTAATTCCTAAATGTATTTACAATTTAAAAAATTCTATGATGCCTATATATATATATAATTCTATGAATATAATTTTAAAAAACAAATTATAGTAATTATAAATTAGGTAACTAATATTCTCAAACATGTATATATTTAGCTCACTTGAATGAAATCACAAAATTCTTGTTAGATTCCCGTGTATCACCAACTTAGTTTAAAATAAAATACAATTGGGACTTATCTAAATCAATATACACACCTAAATATTCCATCCAATCTTCTAATGACAACATTAAGTTTATTTCTTCCCTATATGTTGGGACTCCAATCAAAATTGTGTCATCAAAAAATTGTTTGTTAGAGATATAAGGCCTCCTCCATATAAACACATGAATTCCATATTTCTTTGTGAATTAGATACCTTAAAGGTTCTCCCAAGACCCTCGAGTATTAGGACAAAAAGGAATGGAGAAATGGGATATGCTTGCCTTATTCCCATAAAATAATTGAAAGTGGAGTAGTGAGTTCTATTGAGAATGATATAAAATAATCAAGTGGTGACCAAGGAGTTGACTCACGTAGTCATGATTCATTGGAGAAGCCAAAAAATTTGAGTACGTGTTACAGGTATGAACATATTATATTGTGGAAATATTTTGAGATATCCACCTTAATGAGAATGCTAGATCTCCTATTTTTGTTTAAAGATTAAAAACATTTTACAGTTACAATAATTCCATTACAAATTTGTTTGATCTATGACATATCTAGTTTTCTTTGTCAAGATGATTTCTAGAAATGGGGGCTTTAACTAATATGTAATTACCTTATAGATGACTTTATAGCTTATGTTACATAATGAAATCAACCTAAACCCATCTAGATCATGAGCCCTATCAAATTTGGGAGATGATGTAAGAAGAATTGTGTTCAACATAGGGAATAGAGGTCTAGTACTTTTAAATTCCTTCACTAGAGGATATATTTCATTTCCTAAAAAATACCAACAAGCCTAAAATAAATTAGTAAATTCATTAGGTTTAGTGGCCTCTTTTTGAGGAATAAAGGGTATCTCCATCATTAGTCTCGTATTGTGGTACTATTTCACTAAAGAGGGGATATTTTCTGTGATATCTTGGACTACTTGCAATCTATTAGAGTTAGCTCTTTCAAAACTAACTTCTATAAGCACATGAATTTGTCCTATAGATCCTTGTGATTTGTGATATTTTCTCCTTATTTCATCATTGGGAGAGAATATTTCTTGTGGTTCCTATGCTTCATCATGGTTTTCTGGAATGATTTTTTGGTTTTTTCCTTTTCTTTAGCAAGTTAATTGTAAACTTTTACTTCCATAGGATTTCCTCTTATTTCCTAAATTCTTCTATCTAAGTGAGGTTATATCCCTTTTGTACATCATGCTCCTTTCTTACACCTTCTATGCTTATTTGTTGTTCTATTTATTCAATTTATTTTGGTTTAAAGATATTTCCGAGCTCTTGAAGTTTCTAGTCTCTTGAGTTTCTATTGAAATTTATCCATGCATGATACTCATTATACTTTTTTCACTTCCCACCAAGATTTTTATTTACCGAGGAAGGATGGATCCCTAATCCATAGAATTTCAAACCTCAAAGGCCTCTTTCCAGGTTTTACATTGAGATCATTGTTAAGAAATAGTAGTTAACAATCAAAACATGTAAGAGGGAGGAACAAAGCCTCGGAAAAAAAAAAAAATCCTTCTCTAGAAGGAGTTATGATATTAGAATCATATCAAAATGAGAAGTTATTTTATGCTTACATCCTTACCTATTTTTGTAGGTGTAGACTCCATTGGAAATCTTCGTTTATGCAACGCCAAACTGTCTAATTAGATTCATGAACTAATGAGAATCCAATTCTATACACCAAATGCCTCCATTTTCTTCATTCAATTATTCGACCATATTAATGTCACTTCCTAATATAAATATTTCATCTTACCACAATGCTTTGATATTGCCTAAATTATGTAGAAATATCCCATTTGTCACTACCATATTTCAAGTGTAGATAGTCATATTACATCCCTTTTCAATGGATCCTACATAGAGAAATTTCCCTAATATTATTATAGGAGATACCATCTAATCTATAATATCTACCTCATTTTAATTACATAGAATCACTGACCGTGTAGCTTGTCCTATCGAATACAATACTATAGTTTTATAAGCATTTCAATAGTAAAAGGCTATTGATTGTATCTTTTTACCTGGACACTTTTTTTCTTCCAACATGGCCATTTTAGGGATATCCATACTAATTTTATATTTGAGAAGAATTCACTTTGAATGGTAATTGAGGCACCGCAGATTCCATAAAATTTTCATTCCAAAATTTGACTAATTATTCTCACACCATTTTAATAAAAAATGTTATGAACTTAACGACAACTCTATGAAGTTTCCTTTTTTTTAGAGGTTGCAAAAATCATCTAATTCAAAAATGGTTGATACAACAACAACCAATTTTTTAACATAATTTTGTCACTCTATACTTTATTATATATTAACTATGCACATTTTTCTTTTAAATATTAATGATTTTCAAGCAAAGTTTAAAAAGTATTGATGACCCCATTTTTTTGGAGGGGTTTATTTTTGACACTTTAATTTTTGTTATGTTTTTAGCATGGATAATTACTTTTTCAAATGTTGGTTATTTAACAATTTTTTAAGTCTTCTTCCTATTCTTCCTTGAGATGTTAATTTTTTAAGTATTTTTCAGGTTTATTGTTTTTTATTTTTATTTTCAATTTTTTTGTAAAGAAAATTTTTTTTTTTTTTTTTGCAAAGTTAAAAAAAGTCGATATTTTAAATCTCAGATTTTCATATTTGTGTATCATTAACACCAAATAATTATCAATAAAAAAGAAATAATGTTAAACATTTGAAAAAAAAATACACAATTTGAATATAGATATAATAAAAAAACACATTTTGGAGCTTTTGTTCGCTAAAAATGGCATGTCAAATAAATGAATTTTATGAGAAATTTTGAAAAAAAAAAGACTTAAAACTAGCATTTTTAAGAATTTATGGAAAAACCTAATAATTTTCAAAGTTTGTTTTTTCAACAAATAATGATTCACATAAAAATTACAGTGAAAATTAGCTGAAGAAATATTAAACATATAAAAAATAAATTAAACACTTATTCTTATCACAAAATATCAAAGTCAGAACATTACAAGGATAACTAACAAACAATTATGAAAATTGACCTTAATTTTCAAGAATAACATAAATTTAATCAACAATATCATATAATCCATGTTCATCATCTTCTAGAAATTCATTATTGTCTTCTTCCATGGAATTTCTTGCTTCAGTTTGGCCATTTTCGTCTCCTATTAGACTTTTGATGTCTACAAATTTCCAAAATTATCCCTTGAAAATTATTCCATTTAACAATGGTTGAGGTTCCTTTTACTTCTTTGCCACAAGTGATTCATTAAAATACCTTTTCCTCAATCCAACTTGCACTGCATCTCGAAGAAATTTAATAGGATTAATTCTTTGTTGAATAAATAATTATCATAAAGTACAAAATAAATAATTAAGTAAATTATTATAAACACATAAAAAAGAAAAAAGAAAATACTGATGTTGTTAATTTTTTACGGGCCTACATTTCTCTTTTCTTTAACAATTTCATTTTATCATTAATACATTAATTTCACCATATATCGATCATTACATTATTCATATCTACACCATTATCCATTACCATATTAAATTATATAGAAAGAACATCATCATCATCAATGCAATGGAACATAAAGGAACAATGGAAGAAAAACATGCAGAGATATAGAGACACCCGGACTGGTCTGAGACGAGGGAAAATTCCACTATGGGGAAAACCCTTCTAAATAATATTATTCTTAGATCGTCATCAAATCAATCAATTTTGGAGTATCTCATCAAGTGGAAGAACTTATCTAGTGAATATTCGACATGGAAGGATGAGAATTTTATACAGAAGCATCCAAAACTACTCAAGTGTTGAGGACAACGCTTTTCAGAAGGAGAGGGGCATGTTAGGCCCCTATAGTATTAGTGATTTCACCATTACTATTTCCATTGTATCCCTTATTGTTATTATTGTGCCCCTATTATCCCCATATTGTTATTAGTATGCCCCATAGAAACCCACTATTGTTATTTTTGTGCCCTTATGTTATCACTGTTATGTCGGCTTGATTACACTATGACCCCTTAGACTCTTATATATACAAGAGAGGTTTAGTCATTTGTATCATCCAAATATTGTTCATTTGTGTAATGTAAAGGAGGTTGTACCCTCGAAGAGGATGAATTCTAAGGCATTGGTCTATTTCTCTATCTTTTTGTGAGCTGGTTTCCTAAGAATCTACAATTTTTTGCCAACAATATTGTAGGCTATCAAGGTGTCTCACCAAGCCCTCCTGTATGCATCAAAGGTTCCACTACAAGCTATAATCAAACCAAAAATATCACAGTTGGAATCTTTTCTCTGATCAAAAAAGTCATCAACAATATTTGTTTAAACTTGTATGACACAAGCTTCGTTAGCATTAAGTGCTCTAGCTATTTTATAAGGTTTCATCTCACAAGCCTTACGTCATGCAAAATGATAATGCTTGTGTTGAGATACTTCTCTTAATTTTATCTCACACAAACCCTAGTTCCCAATAATTCACCAAAGCTTTGACCCTTGCATTACAAAAAAAGGGCTACAATATGATTACATCAAGAAGATATGGATGATCTAGTAACTAAGTTGTGAGAATGACGATGCTCTCCCCCTTTATAAGATAGGTCAATTAGGAAAATAATATAAAATGGATCCAGTGGACAAATTCCTAATATAAGTTATTAGGGTATATCCACATCACGGTAGTTTACTGAAGATGTACAAGTGCCATGTGGTGATTGAAAGTGACCTCCAATGTGGCATGGTATTTAAGATAAGGATCCACAATTCAAGCACTCTTCATGACATGGTTTTGTGCTCTCTAAAAGAGGATCCAAGCTTTAATTCTCCTCAACATGTCCTAATTCAAAACAAACTCCAAGTATTGCACTCTCGAAGCAAGAATCCCTCAATACAACTAGGCAACATCTTAGACTATGACATCCTCTTGTAGTTCTCCTAGGGAGGAGTGCCTTTACTCCTAGTGCATGTTACGATGACCCATACTTATGCGGGAACACAACAGAATAAAAATATAAACATAAACATAGGGTTGAGGTAGAAATAAAACTTCTTGTCATTAATATCAAAGAATTCAAATATGCTTGCATACAAAATGGAAATAAACTAGCTCGAGCAATGGTAGGATATCTCTAAGAAGATATGTCGAGGATACATGCCTCTAAACTATGTTACAATGAGGCTTGAAGACCTATCTATTATTGAGAAACAATGGAGAACCCTAAACATCCAAAAAGCTAACCCCAAGAGATGAAGCACGAAAACAATGGGGTTGAATGGGGTAAATTGGTACATCAAATTTCTGGGGTCGTAACTTTGGCATCTGATCTTCATTTGGCCATCATCATACCTCATTTCGAAGATCTTTAAGATGAGACCAAAAATGAATCAGTAAGCCTATTTAGGAGCGACTTGGAATTTGTGTTTTCCCTAAAAATGTTCTTTAGGGCCCCGAAATGGCTCCAGAAGTTTAGGACCCGAAAATCTACCAAAAATTGTAAATTGTGCTACAATTAAGGAAACCAAAAAACTAAAATAGAAAGTGTTGGCATCCAAGTGGAATAGGAAAGTGGCCACTAATATCCACCTCGATCATCAACCATGCTAAATATAGTAAACTATGGTTGACCATGGTAACCTTAGATAACTATGGTCAATCATAGTAAACCACAGTGATCAACATGGTTAAGGTATCGCTAAAAATGTATGATTATTGTTAAACATCTCGAACTATTTTTTTACTATGGTTAATGATTTTTTGACTCGAATTGAACATGGTTGACTATGGTTGTTTATGTTCACCTTTGAAGGGTCGACTATGTTTAACTATGTCATCAAGCTAAATATTGCTAAATATGATTAACATAGGGTCGACCAAGTTTGATCATGGTCAATTATTTAAACATTGCCTATCAAGTTTTGACTACATTTATCTAATTTGGTTGACTATGTTGAACTATTAATATTAATCAATAATAGTATGCAATTATATTTTACCAAAGTTGAAGAGTGTTGATTTTCAAACATACTCAGACATAGTTTGGCAATGGTTGAACATGGTTTGATCATGATTGACTATTAATATTAATGTTAAATCATATTATATTATATTATATTAAAACCAAACCTAATTTTTTTATAAAACCTACCCACTTACATATTAAAACTTTGAAAACATAAATACATGATTTACATTATTTGATAATCTCATATCACACTAAAGAATTAAAACCTTCATTTTCATATTATTCTAAAATCATTTCGTATGTATAATATATA
>APFE030618555.1:429-19054 GCA_000404065.3 Pinus taeda
TATTATTTTTATAAATAATAATAATAATAATAATAAAATCCGTTCCTGACTTTCCTCTTTCATACATACAGCTCAACTCTTTCAATCCACCTCTCTAAATGGCTGTCATCTTTTATGTTCTCTGTAAACGATTATATTCCCAATGCAAATAAATGATTATATTCAATGTGTGCAATGTTGTTGTGTTATTCAAGTTGTCTCACTTTATAAAATGTCAAACCAAAACGTGTGTGAGGAACTTATCTCGATCACCCTCCATATTCCATTCATCTAAATTGGTTGGTGTGTCTGAAAACGAAAATCAATAGAAATTTTACTCATTCATCTAAATTGAGTCTCAACATGAAAATTTACAGAAATTTTGATTATAACAATGTTCGGAATCAAAATCTTTGGAAAACCAAAATCTAAGAGAATTTAGAATCTAGACGCATCGATACCTTTTTAAGATTGAAAATATGAGCACCACTTTGAAACTGTCTTAGCTTCCAAGTTTTACACTCTGCGCCATTGTATTGTGATTAAACCAGAGAGAACATCATCACAATGAAAATACAAAAAGGAAAAACCTCCACGGTTGCACTTGTACATACAAAAACCCTACTCACATTCTTGATTTCCTCCTCTGTAAACTTGGGAACACCATTCTTCATCTGGGCTTTGATCTAGTCCAGCTTGTACACTTTCGGAGGAAGTTCAATCCGGGAGCTGTAATTCCATCTATCGCCGTTCAAGTCTGTGTCTGAGAGCAATTCCTCCTTTATCACCAGCGCGTTCTCCTCCGCATAAACTTTGACGTCTTCTTTTCCCAATCCCCGCATGTCCACCCACACATACAGAGCTTCCTTCTCTTCCACTGCATCCCAAGGCTTTCGCAACCCACCCCTCATGGCATCCCCTGTTCTGCGAGACACACCAAGGAAAGGATTATCGAAGCGTTGATTAAGGCCAAACCCCAAGCTCTTAGACGATAAAATGGATTTGTTACATGGTAAAATAAAAGAAGGGTTTAAACCTTAATAGCAACATAATAAACCAAACAAGGACGGAATTCGAAGGAGTTTACAATGCTCACCCATAAACATATTAGACAAACCCCCGCTACGCATTTCAGAAGCCTGGCAGTATTGTTTGTCATTCTGAATCGATGAATCGTCCGCAGGCCTATATTTCGCTGTAGCTTACTCTTCCTGGCAGCCTCTTCCCACTAGTTGGCGCAGTTATTCCATTACTCCTGCATTCCAATGCACTTTGGGACACAGACCCTTATAGCATCTCCAACGAGCTCAAATGTTCAATATTGGGCAACATCTCTGAATTGGAACACCCGCAGATTTCAAGACACTCTCACACCCGTTAAGTTCCCAATCGAGATTGGGACCAGCGTCTGCAGAGTGGAGCACGACCTCTAACAAAGACTTTGGAGGCCCGTAAGGTTACCCACCGACTCTGGGAGCGTCAAGAGATTGAAGCAACCAGTCAAGTCAAGTCTTTGGAGGCCTGTCAGATTCCCCACGGACTCTGGGATACTCCGCAGATTGAAGCAATCGAACAAGTAAAGAGTTTTAAGGTTCGTCAGGTTCCCTACCGAGTCTGGGAGCCTCTGCAGATTGGAACACCCGGCCAAGTAAAGATTTTGGAGGCTCTTCAGGGTCCGAACGACTCTGGGAGCGTTTGCAAACTGGAGCACCATTCCAAGTCAAGACTTTGGAGGCGCCTCAGGTTCCCGATCGAGTCTGCCAATATTTGCAGATTGGGGCACGCCGCTGTTGAAATTATAATTTCACCGTGCGCGCGGTCAGCATTGAACGCACGGAGAAAACCACCCAGCGGCAAATCTAAACCGGCAGGAAGATATCGCACCACCTTTCGGGCTGAAGTGGTTTCCGGACATGGTGGTCCGATGCTGACATCTGTCCACCCATGACGTACCCATGACGTAAGCACCTGACATCCATCGGAAGGTAACGATGGGTCAGCTCACCCCGCCCGATATGCGTCCGATCAAGGTGCATCTCTCTCCGCCGTCCGATTGAAGGGAAAGTACTGCGCAGTTTAACCTGTCACAAGTACATACGGGCCTGTTAAAGTTTAATGAGGCGTGGACCATATCCCATACGTTAAATTAATACCATGTCATAATGTTTTGGTAAGGTCTTTAATATTTCTTACGGCGAATTTAATAAGTAGTATGGGTAAGTTTTATTTTAATATATGTTTTTAAAAAAAACGTTGATCCCATTTTTATGTAAAAAAAATATACACGGGGATTGTGTTGCGTGAGTTGCATACGGGGAAGTTGTATGTGTGTTCGCAGCAGCGAACGAAGAACAGGGGAACTCCGAAAAAAGACAGAGCCCTTTTTGATATGATATGAAACTCAGCAGGGTAAAAAATTTTGAAATGTAAGAAATGAAGGAAACGCACAGAAGTGCATAAAGTTTTTTTTGGACTTGAAATGTAAAAGGTTTTATGCAGCAGTAATTTTGTCTTGGTAATGTAAGAAGTAAAAAGGAATGCACAGCAGTGCAGGAGGAGAAGTAAATGAAACCAGTGGATAGTTTTTGTTGAAAACCATGTATTGTTTCACACAGGTGAAAAGGTAAACCTGTAACTCCCTGTAAGTTTTGTTTCAACACAGCAGTGAATGTAAATGAAATATTTACACACAGTGGTGTAAAATTTCATAGGAGGCAGAGTAAATTTTGTGTAAATGTTTTGGTGAATCCCTCTGAGTGAAAGAGGATGAATATGTAAGTGTTTTTTCTTAATGAATATAAATCATTTTATGGTGGTGAAATACTCTGTCCTCTGTAATTATTTTTAAAAAGACTTCTCTGTGTAAAAGATCTTGGTGTAAAGGAAACAGAGCATTGCCTCTGTGTTTTATATTTTGTGGTTTTGGTATTTTTCCCATCCCATTGCAAAAATACCCAACAGCCGCCAAGCCAAGACTTTGGAGGTGCCTCAGGTTCCCGACCGACTCTGGGAGCGTCTGCAGTTTGGAGCACCCGGCCAAGTTAAAAATTTGGAGGCCCGTTAGGTTCCCGACCGAGTCTGGGAGCGTCTGCAAATTGAGCACCCGGCCAGCCAAAGACTTTGAAGGCCCTTCAGGTTACCGACCGAGTCAGGGAGCGTCTGCAATATGGAGCACATAAGCAAGTTAAGGGTTTGGAGGCCCATTAATTTCCCGATCGAGTGTGGGAGTCTCTGCAGATTGGAGGACCCGACCAAGCAAAGACTTTGGAGGCCCGTCAGGTTCCCGACCGAGTCTGGGAGGGTCTGCAGATTGCAGCACATGACCATACCAAGACTTTGGAGGCCGGTCCGGTTGCCGACCGATTCTGGGAGCGTATGTAGATTGAAGCACCCGCCCATGTCAAGACTTTGGAGGTCAGTCAGGTTCCCAAACGATTCTGGCAGGGTTTGCAGCTTGGAGCACCCCAAGTGAAGAATTTGGAGTCCTGGTAAGTTCCAAAATTCATTTGAAAAAGTTTCAAGATATCCGGTGTGCAGAACAACTTTTTCGAGGCGGTTGAGCTTGTCAATGGACTTTGGAACTTTCGAAAGGGGAGCATCAATATGCAATTCCCTCAATTGCAGAGGTGCTTGCAATGTTCACATGCATTATTAAAGTGAGTTTGAACCCCTACAGCTTTTTGTCATTGTGGCATACGATAACAAAAACTCAGTTCAACAATTTTTACAATATGAAAAAAAAGTAAATAGATCTGTTTAAAAAACACGAAAAACAACCCTATACGTGAGATTCATGTCGCCAAAGTCTTTTCAGTCGTCGCCCTTCTATATGTAACACGCTTAAATTCTTTAATGGAATCCAGGGAGGTAAAGAGGACTTAGGACAACGCTCCCAACTGGAGGTTTTCCGCAATTGCGCACTCCAATGCCTCAAATCATCTTTTCCACGAAGAAGCGCCCCAAGCACTTTAAGCGATAGTGGCAAACCATTGCAGACATGCAAAAACTTCTTAACCACTTCTTCAAATCCTATAACAGGACGGGGTTCACCGAAGGCATGCCGGCAAAAGAGTTCTTGCGAGTGCTCTGGATGACTCACCAATACCTGCGCTTATAAGCACATCCTTATTGCGAGATATAATTAAAGTTAAGCTACCTACATCAATAGTATCTTTAACCGGTGCACATAATGCATCCATTTGATCCATATGATCAATATCATCTAAAATGATAAGAGCCCGTTGAGAAACTGTTTTGAGCCTCTCTATACCTTCATTAACGTTGTTTATTAGTGCATTCCATTAAATCAGCTCCTTAAGAAGGCTACTCTGCAGGGAAGGTAAATATCTGGATCTGACATCAAATAAGAAGCAAGATCGACTGTAATTCGATCTCTCTCGGTTGAACAACTGTTTAGCGAGGGTAGTTTTTCCGACCCGGCCAAGACCTACGATTCCCAAAACTTTAGCCTCCTGGCTCTGCCGCTGCAGTGACAATGTCCTGTCCACATCTTTTATTTTGTCATCGAGGCCAGTAGGATATTTAGCAATGTTCAAAGATGGTTTGCGAACCTTTTTCAAAACTTGTTGGACGACCTCCTCGACCAGCTGCCATTCTACCCTGAACAATATTCACAATCACAGTTAATTGACTGATAAGAAACATCTACATAAATAATATCTGATATACTTATCAAGCCAGCATTGCACAAAACTCAAATCATAGCGAGATTTGGAGAATCTAATTCCTTCAGCTCAAAACCGCTTCTATCTGCCACGGTAGAAAGAGCATTCCTCCATTTTTCTATGGTGGTGGGGTCATATCGCCGTTGAGAATCAAATGTTCTCTTTCTTTCGAGCTCGTGCATAAACTCCATCTCCGCCCCGCGTCCACCGAAGATCTGCGGGCCCGACTTTGTAGAAGACCGGAATTATTGCCGACCCCGACTCCAACATCTGTACCGGCTCGTCGAGGCACCAGTTTGAAGATAAAAACAGCTCAACCAATATATTCTCTATTAATTAATGAATGAGGAAATTACAAGATATTTATACAATTAATAGTCTCAAGATAGGAATTCTATCTTGGACGTACACTAGTGTGGTTGAGAGATTCTCTCAACCACACACTAATCTAGAGAAAACTAAATCCTTATTATATAGGAACAAACTCCTCAAATGGAGAATTGTAACCATAGACAAGTAGGAATTAATAATTTCCAACTCCCCCTCTTAATGACTACTTGTCATGATAGTCAAATCCACCACCATCAGGGGAATTACATGTACAAAACCTCCAAAAACACAATCTGTCGCCCTCAGACAGATCCACAATTTTCTCTGATCCCGCGGATCCTCTTGAAGGTGAATTGGCGCGATCCTGAATGATAAAACCCGCGCCCATTAGCGCGATTAATGGCCTAACAGACGCGTCAGTTGGCCTTCCTGGCGCTGCTGTCAGTGCGAAAAACGCGCCAAACCCCTTCTACTCAGAAAAAACATCTGAGTCCGAGCGAGGTGTCACTGCAGCCCACCTGCTCCTACGAGCACAAAGCTCCTGTGTACACACAGCCACAAAGGCAATCTGCCACCACCGGGCAAGTCCGATTTACCACCACTGGGCAAATCCGCCGATTTCATCTGCTTCCACCGAGCAGATCACAAAGCTCTGATTTGCCACCACCGGGCAGGTCCGATCACGGAACCTCAATTCGCCACCACCGGGCAGATCCGATCTGCGACCACCGAGCTGATCAAGGATCTCAATTCGCCACCACCGGGCAGATCCGATCTGCTACCACTGAGCTGATCAAGGATCTCAATTTGCCACCATCGGGCAACTCCTGTAGCCACTAAGGCTCTATAGATAGTTTCTGGTTCACCACCAACCGTCACATTACAGTGACAAAAGATGGTTTCAGGCTGACCACAAACCATTACAAAGTGGTTTTGAGATCACCACGAACTTTCAAATGCCTTAGCAAGGCTTTCATTTCAACATTGGAGTTTAGTACATACAATGACTATTACAATAATATGCTAGGGAGTCTATTCCACAAGCCACACTAACTCAAACAAAAACTACTTTGTTGTCCACCTTAACATTGTTGTTGCTCCTTTACCTCATCTGTGAGAGGTCCACCAGAACACAGGGACTTACAGCGCCACGAAGAGAACACAATTTTCCCTTCAAGAACAGTTTTCAAGCATGCTACCTCATGCTTGCTAACAATTTGCAACAAGATCTCGATCATCCTCCAATTTCTGATGTAGCTCCAATTGATGTCGTTTTCATGTCACGGTCACCATTCCCTGCAAATTTGCTTAGTGTTGGAATGACCAGTTCCAACACACATTCAGAATTCAGAATTGTGACAATAGTTGGTCAGACCAAAGTCACTTCAATAATGACATAAAATACCATGACATGAAATACTAATTATGAAAAAACAGCAGCATTAGCCCCAAAATCAACACGGTATACACCAGGCATCATTGACAATGCTCTTGCAAGTTCTACACCATATTTAACCTGCTAGCCTATATATCAGAATGTCTACTTGATTGTCATGGGAGGAAGCCACAGTTGACAACGCCCAACAACTTCAAAACCACAGAAACAGACAGTTTCTAGCAATGGATCCAGCGGCCCGTAATTATGTAATAGGACAATCAACTCCAGATCCGCAAAGTGAAAACTGCAGGGGACGATCAAGAAGGCTTGGCCACACAGACAAGCGGGTTCACCACGACACAGCGTCCCAAGCGAAGGCACCACTAATGAGCTTCTGGAAAGCTTTCAAAACGCTTACGGACTGTCTCTAGTGACTGTATGTGATTATCATTTTCCCTGTGCTCTCAAGCTCTCAAACTTGCTGGCCAAGCTCATCTAAAGAGACCTGTGATCAAGCGCATTAGTCGCTCAACAGATCAGCAACCCAAAATACTTGCCTTAGGAGCACATCCAATATCCGTTTCTCTTCCTATTGTATGCCCAAGCCCAATGCCTTTGCGTTATAACAGTGCCTATGCAAAAAATCAGTAAGCTACCGTTAATCATATTTTTCTCTCCAATTATACACCAGGAAAAATACCCAAGAGAGGCTCATGATGATATCTCCAACAACCTATCTAGGCCAATCTCTCGCCAAATCCTCCACCCTTCTCGCAAAGTAAAACCTCCACAGAGCCATCAGAGTATGCAAAACAATGCAGCCTTTCGCAAAAAAAAACTCTGGAACTCGCGATCCCTAACAAACGAAACCATAAACAACGTAATTCCTATAGAAAACAGAAGCATGCCTGCAACGGAATCTGATGTCTGAATCAAAAGCTGATCATGGGGAGTGGAACCCAGGAGTTTGCTGGCAGTCTCCTTCTCATGCCTGAAGATAGAAACTTCTCCAGAAGAACATCATGAGGGAACCAGAGACTACAACAATTACTCACTGGAGCAGACAGATTAGAATGAAGCAATAAGCCATTCTAACATGAATGGATACAAGGAGCCTTGATTTTCAAATTGCACAGTCTATGTAGCATCCGCCGGGCCTGCCATTCAACATGTTCAGCGCTAATAGGATTCTGAAGGAGTTTTTGATCTCAACAACACCTCTACGTTCAACAGGCACACTCCATGCATGTAGGGATGGGCCACCAAGGTTAAACTCTCAATCTTTATACGAAATGTGCTCTCTTTGTAGCTCTGTTATAGGCATGCATGCACTCCACTGCTCGACCTCACAACTGCCTCAGGATCTGCCTTCAGACACCCCACAGAGTAACCGAGCACAGGACTGAGTGCCAAATTAACATTCCAAAAAACACACAATGAATATTTCTCATTGGGATCTGCCATCCAAACCATCTGCCAATCGTTCCTCGGCTAAAGCCCTTGCCATTTTTTCGCAAAAGCCCCTACGCCATGCATCCTCAGGATGATTACAGGGCAATGGATCATTCAAATGAAAATCGCAGCAGCTTCATAAGGTACCACTATGAAGATTGAATCTTTCGTAATTATACAATCAAACAACAAAATGGGAGATTTGATCGATACAACTCACCATTCACAAATTCGTCATATTCAGTAAGATAATGGAATCAGCTTGAGCAACGAGAGACGGAATTTCAGAAATTTTGCGAGCCTTACCCGAGAATTTGACAAAGGGCTTTACGGCCTCCAGTATGTACAGATCTGTAGCGTACCATCCCGTCCTGTTGCGAATTCACTGCGAGCTCATGTGGCTCAGAAAAACGAAGATGAGCAGCGTGGAGCATGAGAATGCAGACTAGTATGCAAACAGATCCATGTCAATTCATTATCGACACACATCCAAAAATTTAATGCTGAAACCATTGTTGAAGGTATGCAATGGGAGTTCGTAGAAATGGAGCATAGCGATTGATATATGGATTTGCATGCATCCCAGACAAAGACAAAGCAGTATAGAAGATAGATGAAATCCTTGGTAGCAATCAGTGACTGGAGCCATAATTGAATAGCTTGAAGATTCCATGCCCTTGGCCTCCCATATATTGAATATATGGAATAAGAATAGGAGAATCCAGTGCCCACTAATGTAAAACGGTAAGCCCGATCCGAGAAACCCCAAGGAGAAAAATGGAAGCATCGCCATTATGGCCATGATCACCACCCAGGCATTGATAAAAAATGGGACAGAATTTCGATCCAGCCTTAAAGGACCGGTAGGTGCACTTGCTCGTCGAGATGATGCTGGAGTCCTCTCTGGAGCTTGAGTCTGTCCACCTGAATTTGCTGAATGATTTTGTTCCGGTGTCAGAGGCAGCGCTCATAACAGCACCCTCCATTACTATCTTCCCACAATCCAATGCAACTCGTTCCAACAACTTAACGCAGCAGCGAGTATTCAATCCGTTGCTCCTCAGGTAGGCAGCGTTCCTCAGATGGACAAACCCAAAACAAAATAAACTGCAAACAAACTCTTTATCTGCTATTTCCCTCAGCCCAGGAGGGCCAAGCCCAGTTGGGGCCACGCCCTCACAGGCTCTGATACCAAGATAAAAACAGTTCAACCAATATATTCTCTATTAATTAATGAATGAGGAAATTACAAGATATTTATACAATTAATAGTCTCAAGATAGGAATTCTATCTTGGATGTACACTAGTGTGGTTGAGAGATTCTCTCAACCACACACTAATCTAGAGAAAACTAAATCCCTATTATATAGGAACAAACTCCTCAAATGGAGAATTGTAACCATAAACAAGTAGGAATTAACAATTTCCAACTTTTGATTGAGCATATCGCGGAGAAAAAATTGCAACATGCAATGAGGCTGTTCGAATAGCCCCTTCGATTCCCTTCGATTTGAGCATTCAACCCATCTCCTCTTTCCAATTCTTGTTGGTCCAGAAAAACTGCCAATCCAAGACCTTTAAGGCGATAGTAGATATGGCTAGCGAGTCCTTTCTTGACATCAGGGCCGCGGTGATTCAGAAAAACGTCATACACACAGCAATTATTATTGCCATGGGAGGGGGCCGTGGAGGTGGATGCTAAGGATGTACCGTCAACGGATGGGGTAAAGTCTGCCATTAGATACAGAATAAAAAAGGAACAAGATACAATATATTTTGCAAAGATTGAGAAAGTGCGCTGAGCCTCAATATTTGCGTGAATGATTAAGGAATGCAGAGAATTTACCAGCTACGTCTTTGCTACTCTTTTCTTTGTATGGAGACCTCAATAGTTGGGCACACGATTGAAAACAAAACAGCTCTGGTATGTGGTTGATTACTGCGCTTCTTATTTCCTTGAGCAAATTAAGTGGCGATATACCTTAATCTGAACGATGGAAGCGTGAAGTTCCCTTCCAAATTCCCCTTCCTCCCGTCACAGCATTATTGACCATTCCCATCCATCCGTTCCTGTGCGCAAAAAGCGTTTGGCAGACCTGCGTAACTGACTCGATTTTCCTGCGCAAATCTGTTTTACCACACGGATAAGATTCCTTTAGTTGGGACCCAATTCTTTATGCAATTTGGTAGTGGAGCCGTCCATTTGAATAGACCATTCGTTTCTTTTGATTGCGACCTCATCTCAATGTGCATAACAGTTGGCTGGTTTCTCTTCTTATTTTAGGTTTTGACTGATATCGTTAGCGATTGGATTCATCCTTTAGTTTTTACAAATATTCAATTTTTAAATTTAGGTGGTCTCTTAAAATGATGGTTGTGGTTCTTGCAACCTTCCATGTGTACGTCATTGGCAAGTGACTGGACATGGTTATAGATATTTTTATTTTTATTTTTTAATTTTTTAAGTTTGATAGACATTTTTATTATGTGATTTACGCTGAAAAATCTTCTAAAAAACTTCATATGGATCACAGAAGCTTAAATTCAACTATCCAATGCCGATGAACAATTTTTAATTTTTCTTTTTTATTTAATTATATTTATATATATTTTTTAAGATATTTTTTTTAAAGTAATTTATTTTCGTTATAAGTTTTTATGTTTATTTAATTATATTTGTATATTATTTTAGGAATATATTTATTAAAAGTAAATTTATTTTGTTATTAATTTTTATGTTTATAAATGTTTTCAAAGATGTTTTTGATTTCTTATTAGAATTTGTTGAATTTAAATGGTTCATAATGCATTTTTAAATATACAAATGGATTTAACACCATGAAAGGGCACTTTATTTCTACATATTACAACACTAAATGTAAGATTCTAAAATGTCCCTATAAAATTTCTGCCAAAACTAATCAAAATAATTGCCTGGAAAAGTGCAAAAATGTCCAATGTTTAAGTTGCTATGTTATATATAATGAATTGCAATAAATGAAGGGCACATTTTAATAGAAATAATGAAGAGCATAACTTTGCACATAGCTTAGATTTTGCTTAATTCATTGATTAAGACCATTGATTTGCTTCAAAACTCCATGGAAAATACAAGTTACACTTCAAATAAAAATCTAGTATGATTGTTTTGAATTAGATGTTTATTTAAGATGCATTTAATAGGTTCATGTCTTAGAAGGAAAATAATGGGTTTCATCTCTATCCTTCTTCCTTGTGTATCATCAGATACCTTCTATTAAATGTTCATTTATGTATTCCATTAATCCCCTCTACATGTCCATCCACCAACTTGTCATCTCCCGCAAAGAAATCGATGTTTTGTTACTTGTCTTTTGATTTACATGTACATTTTGTGATTCGTCCATGTATCAATCTTTTGCCCAGGTCCCTAATAACTAGCTATTCTCCTATATAATCTTATAATGGCTATCAATTGGGATATCATTGCCACAAACATCAAACTCATGAATATTACATTCTACCATAGTGCAAATATCCATTTAAATAGTGAAGCAATAGTGAAATAAAAAAAAAAAATGCGATTTCAATGTTTTTTTAGCTATCCATTGTAGGTACTTAAGACTTGCAAAATCACATGAATTTGGGTCATGTTTTCCAATCATCCACTAAATTTTTCTACATTATCTTTTTATCGCAATGGATTTTTGAATGTCTCCAATGTTTACCTATCCAAATTAATTATTGAAATATTAATTCTACCAATCAAGATGTCCAAAACATGGGCATTGATGTTCTCCCTAGTGCTTAATTTTATGAATATGGCATTGGCACTCTAAGAGATGTCAAGCATCATGCCTACATAAACATCCTCGCTTTCCCAACTAATTTTCCTTCTTCCTCTTAATTTTTTCATTGATAATCTCCTCCCACAGTGCATCGAAATATTTGCACACTTACTTATTCCCTTCAATGTCCTACAAATCCAACCACCCTACACAAGGAATGAAATGTGTAATATCAAAAGTATTAATTACAATGCAAATCTCACATGAGTTTCCCCAATCCTCTAATGTCCATGACCTTAGCTACTAAGGAACATAGAAAAGAGTAAAACAAAGTAACATGAGGAGTTGGTCTCAGTGGCTGCACCACTAGTGACATATCTTCATCCATGCAATAACCCATCATCCCTAGTTCTTCGCTTCCATTTACAACTTAGAGAAAACCCCAAACCAATATATCTTGCTTGAATATTAATAGAGCTTGTGTTTTTATAGTTGAGTTTATTTTTTTTCATTAAAAATCCGTGCCTTAGAGCTACTCTTATAACATTGTCCATATCGACAACATATCAAATGTTTGATAATTTTTGCAATCACATGCAAAAGAGTCATCCATATGTCTTAGTAAGGGTTAAACAATAATTGAAAATTAAGCGCAATAATATTTGTAACTTGACCTAAATAAACGTAACCTTATGTGTCATCTTGAGAAACCTAACACTATTGTCCTATGTATAATTCAGTCCAATTGTGGAGGAATGTATCTAGTGTTGGAGTAATCGTTGAATTTGGAAAGCCTATAGATACAATTGGCAACCTGCAAACATCACATGGAGTAAAAAATGTGAGAATGGAAAATATGCATCTCTTTGGAAACATTGACAAATTTCTCAAATTCTCTTTGTGCTCAAGATGATGTCATAGTGGTGAAGCTCATTTCTAAAATGAATGACAACATAATGGTACTAATATGCTCTATGTTTATGAAAATGGCATGCTCCATCTTAATAATCGTGGAAAGATAAGAGAGAACGAAAATTTGTAAATTTCGAGTAGAAAGCCCTTAGTAAGCATATCATGATTACGTGGTGGGAAATGTTGCAACATATATCACCAATGATGACCTTAACGTTCTGATCCCATTCCCTTTTTTAAGTGAGTGGAATTTTCTAAGTGGCAAATTTTATGTTTTTCTCACACTACAAAATGTTGTCTTTGGCATATACTTGTCACTTTTATCACTACAACTTTAATGCATCATATAAAATATGTCATATCACTTACACTATATGAGGAAGCAAGTCGAGATCCAATGTAAATAGATTAAAGAAATTAGAGAATGCAAGTGGAATCAAATGTCAATATATATAAAACTTTGGAGAAGTCTAGAAAATGCATCCACTTTATTGATAACCCTAGGAAACAAAATTAGCAACATGTCGACAACAATGGTGGATGAAGATAAAAAAAAAACTAATTCAAGAAGTGGTTTTTGTATAATACCCCTAGTTTGATCCTAGTTGTAAATGCATATGTAAATATGTTTTATTTAGGCTAGTGTGGTAGTATGGCTTGAGGCTAGAGAGCTTGTGAAGACTAATGTTGGAGAACCTAGCAATGTAAAATGTACATACACTCACATATATTAATAAAATTTTCCTACGCAGCTACAAAACACTAGACCAAAATAATATGAGTGACTAAGACTCCAAGAGAAATGGTTTTAACCTAAAATCATAACCTTACATTAATCCAAGAACAATTTATGGAAATATATTTCCAGCTAACAAATCCAACCTATAAGTAGCCTTCTAAGAACTAGATCTTTAAAAAAATTGCAAGCTTCTAAATTTCTATCAAGTTTCTTTTCCCACATTATTGCTCACTGATAAGTGTAAGGATTGGTTAGCATAAAATTTGAGAATCTTAAGCTCGACATCTCACTATTTCCATAATACAAAATTGTGTGTCACTCGAGATGTTACATTCTTAGCAATACAAAACTTTGTATTGCACCCAAAAAGAACATTTCTTTATGACAAGAGCCATATATCATTCCAAAAAGTTTACATCCCTACAATGGAGTGAGAAACAACTCCCTTCCTTACTTTATCGTCACGAATGTGAATTTATCAATAATGTTCCACTACCAAGTTTGTTCTTGTGTGGTGGATTGCAAAGACTCTCCCTCATCACCATCAATTCCAACTTTTCGTGTGATAAATATTAATTATCATGGAAGATGGTTCATATATGGTGTTATAGATAACATAGATCGCTAAACAATGAGATAAAGATAATGAATCAAGAGGGCTAGAGGTTCTTGGAAAATTGAGCTTGATTACACCAACATGAAGGCCTTTATTTGGCTCTTAGATGTTAATCCTATAGCACTCAAACTCATGTGCCAATCCTCAAAATTGTCAACCATAACATTGTTACATATGGTATCATTCCCACTCTAGAATATCCCATGCAGGGTATCATTCCCATGTCAAATTCATATTTGTATTCACCCCATTAAATAGTTGAAAAACTTTTATTATCTATGGATGTAACCAACATTCAATCACTAGAGGAAATTTCCTCTAAACAATGAGAGTGTTCCCATAAATTTGATTTCCCATGCTAATCTTTACCAAGCTAGCAAAGGCATGCACCCAAATTCATTTACACCTCAGTTTGTTTCTCAAGCTCAAATATGAGCTTAGCCTGGAGCATAGTTTACTATCAAGGCTACAAAGTACATAAATTATGGCACCAAGTGTTATCATTCTGTGGTTTTGAGGTTGTCAGAATAAATACATTAGACAACATCAAAACCACTTTTGAAGCTGGGATCTAGCCCTGCCAGCTTCATAGAGGGATCTCTCTTTATGATTTAGCTTGGTTTTTAAGTTGATTTTATGCTAGTTATGATTATGCTTGGTTGTTTGTTTGAATTTGTTTGATTGGTTGGTTAGTTGAACTGATCAAAATACTTTCTTTCCATTGGGCTATGGAGTCAAATTAAGTTGGATGCTGGATCAAAAGTTCAAAGGAGTAATCACAGGGCAAGCTAGTTACATTTACTGGATCTTTAAATTGAATTATGGAATGGAGAAAAGAGGTGATTCAGTAGTGATTGAAAAGAATTTAAGAATTTCTCAATTAGACTTCAGAAGAAAACATACAGATTGTAAACACAGTCCAAATAAGGTGCTCAATATCATATCTTATTTTTCACATCTGCTATTTTACAATTAGATTTCAGATCATAAACAAATAGAGAATAACAATGGAAACACAATTACAGTAAGAAAAACATCACCAGTATATCGCAACACAAGTCTCCTACGAAGAGTCTTTTTATTAATGATGCTCCAACAACATGGAAAAGTACAGTGCTTTGATAAAAGGAGTTACAATGATCAAGGGTCGACCCTCAATACTTTGACTGAATGAAGTATTTAAACAAAATTTGCAAAACATATTACTATAAATGCCTCATTGACATGGCATTCTATTATTAACTTTAGACCAATATAAATGAAATAATGCGACCACAAGAGGTGAATTGGCAAAGTGATTTGGACATCGGGCATTGCTTTGGTGGAGAGCAGTTGCTAAGTGGCCTCTATTTGTGTGTTGCGCTTGTGAAGCTAACTCTTTCTTTAATCCTAGAATTCACACAGTTTATCCCACCGTTCTTCATCTGGAATGGAAATTTTTGTTACTCTACGGTAGATCTCATCTACCTTGGTATATTGAGAGAATGTGGGTTTTACTACAAAAATGTGTTTTATCTCATGCTGAATGAAACTCATATTATCGATAGCTTCATAAAAAGCTCTCCCTATCATGGCACCTTTGATGTGGGAAGACTTGGTCGTATCCTTTGCAATGTCTTTGAGCTTCTTCCTATAATCTTCCCTAGTCATCAGCTTGTCATTGATTACAAATAAAGAACGCATGCCCTTCTTATTTAATGCTTCTATTTTGGTGAAAAACCTGTTAACTGCTACCTCCAAAGTGTGACATTTCTTTGTCAGCTGCACAACCAAGTTCTTCTTTGTCAGAACTTTATTTACTTATAAGTTATTTCTATTATGTCATCTACTCCTAGATCATCCAATTCATATTTGTTTTTAGAGTTGATAAATTTGATGATGCGGTTGGTCGTGGTAGGCATTTCTCCCAATTCATTGTTGATAGTGGAAATGGCTTGCTTGGCTTTCTCCATCAACTCTTTCTGCTCAAATATAATCTGGATACAAGGCTAGATTTCATCCATTGCCTTAATGATGTTTTTCCATATAATTTCTTTGACTTGGGCCAATGTGTGGCCAATGGAGGACTGAGTTGCTGATTTCCTCCATATTTCTATTTGGTTTTGAGCTCTCTGTAGCTCTGCTGCACAGAAAGTCTCATTCTTTGTCTTCCGATCTTAAAGAAGATTGACTTCAGCCTACAATATTTTGATTTCTTAAGTCTCGAGAGACTTGTTTTGCACTACATTTGCCAACTGATCTACAACAACCCCTGTTTTTGTTGTAGAAGATGTAGTTATAGGAATTGCTTTGATAGGGAGTGCTTCCAAAGGGACAACAACCATTTTGGAAGCTTGCTCCTTTTTATTATTATCTTTTCCATCTCTATCTCCATTTGCTTCAACTTTGCACTTTGCTCCATGATGAGATTCATCATATCTGCCTTTTGTGTCTCTGTTTCTTTATTGAAAGGATCTTCTGTGGCTGGTAACTTCAATTGTTTCCTTAATGTTGCTATGTTTGTATTCTCTTTCCTCATGAACTCTTCTACAACATCGATATTTGCAGGATCATAACCTACTTTGATCACCAAGTCATCCAAAGCTTTGATCCTTGTGTCTTTGGCAAGTGTAGAGACCTTCTCCATCTTCAATTGTGATTGAACATTGGCCAATGTAACTTGCAATTTAGACAAACTCATAGCAGTGTTAGTGAGAGTAGATGAAATCATCTACCCAGTCTACTTGTGCATCTCCATTTGGTCAATGGGATGTATTCCTTTCACATAAAATTCAAATGATGTCTTCTTGTAGTATGATGCTACATTGGGTTGGGTAATCTGTGCTTGGCGGAATGCCATTTTCATTTTACCTAAATTCTCTAAATCAAAGGTTGACAACAACCTGCTTTGAGAACTGGAAGTTTGCTTCTAGAACTGAGTGTATGTGTTGATCTTCAAGGCCTCATTCCTCACTTTAATCTCCTTGAAAATGTCAAATATACTCTTTTTTGTCTCCCCTATGGTAGATGTGCTAGTTTGCATAATCTGTTGTTGATCTTGTGAAGTTGTGGAGGTAGTGGGAGAAAGGGTAGTCTGATCACCCACTAATGAGGAAAAAATTGGTTCTTTAGTAGTGATAATGTTCTCTTTCTCTAAATCCTTGTGTAGGCCTAGTTTAGAATGCAGCTTGGCCTTCTTTTTGTACATGATTTTAAAGCCTTCACTAGAAATCTCAGTCAGTGAAGGTGACTTCTTCCCTGCTCCTCTTTGTTTTTTTCTCCTTTGCGATAAGAGTCTGTACTGTTGAAGATGACACCAACTTTTCCTCTGCCTCTTGTAGGATGTTCTTAGTCCATTCTAATTGGTTTTTATACTTTTCAATCTCTGGTCTGGTTGTGTGGAAATAAGCAGTAGACTTGTTTTCTACCCTCAACTTGGAGATGAACCCCAATGGATTATATGACCAGGTGAAACTGAGGCTGAAATGCATCTCTTTCAATAGTTTATTTTCCTCTTCCCCTGCTACCCTGTTCTTGCAAATGAAAGGCCCTATTTGAGTTTTGATTTTGAATTGGGATTTCTTCTCGGTAGCTACAAAGTGGATCTCATCCATATTGAGCATTTTCCTGATGTATTCTAGAGCAAAAATCCTCATTTGGAGGAATTTTGGCATCTTGTAAGGCGCAAGATCACACCAAAATACCCTCATCTCTATGTAATTATGATAAAGGTACCAATCCCCTATCTGGACTTGGTCTAATAGCTCCAAAACTTTCCTAATTTCTTCACTGATCCTTGGCTTTGTCCTGTTTCTTAGGAGACTGTGTGCTGGATGTACAAACATCTCTATGAACTGCTTGTATGAAAATTCCTTTTGTTCCTTCATTACTAGCGTAGTCTAGAAGATGACTCACTGTTGATTTCCTTCTACATCCAGTTTTTGTAAGGAAGGCTTGAGGTTTTCTCCCTGAAAATATAAAAACATATAAACTAACACAAAAGCATATTTGAATACTTCCTTAGTTTGGAATTTGATAAACTGCTCGTGGAAAGAATCTGCAAGAAATTGGTTGAAGTTAAACAAGATGGAAGGCTTGGAATCTATAGAGAAAATGGAAAGAAATCCTATAATTTCCTCATCTACCCACTGATATGAGTAATAGCCAAGGAGGTAGGAGATGATTGTGATGATTTTCTTAGCTCTCTTAGGGAAAATGGAGGATGGATAGGGAGGTTTTTTCTTGCGTAATGGGGCATCTTCAGTTAAGAAAAGTTCAAGGGTTTTGGCTCTTCTAGGAAAGTCCATCTTCCGATACAATTCAACCAGTGCTTCGTGGGAAAAAGGAGTGGCATTCTCTATTGTAGGGGCTTGCATCATTTGGTCTATAACTTGAGGAGTGTAGTGAACAAAATTACTCCATTGTGGGCAATAATAGCTCTTTGGCTGGGTAAATATCAAGCATGACACTTCCTAATGAATTCAGGGGTGTTGTGGGTATGGGGAAAGATATAGTGGGGAAAATTGGACTCCCATAGTTGAATATCATCAGATTTATCAATAAACATGTCCTCAAGCCAACAATACATCTCAAAATGATCAAATTCACAGAGAGTTTCATGTTATAGTCTCTGTCTGCCAAAGGGATGTGGTGAAAATCAATGGGAGGGTGGATCAGAGGACTCATAGGTTCTTCTAGTCCTTTGTCTTTTGGAGGCATGATTGGATAAAGTTAAGGACAATGGTGAAATATGGATTACAGGTTCTTATTCATCTATTATGCTTCGA